>OZ023206.1:34693633-34991570 GCA_963995525.1 Escarpia spicata
ATAAACGCAATGGAAATGATGAAGACTACAATTTTTATAAAGAAGCACTTAACCAAGCTACAACTGAAATTAGAAATTCAAAGAGAATCTTTGAACGGAAATTAGGTTGTAATATAAAACATGACAGCAAGAGTTTTTATGCATACGTTCAGAGCAAACAGACAGTTCCGGATAACGTCGGTCCTCTAGAAGATAGTGCTGGAGGTATAATACCAGAGGGATTCTTATGGCAGAAGACCTGAATGAGTACTTTAGTTCGGTATTTACTACGGAAGACATAAGTTCACTGCCAGTACCAGAGAGTAATTTCAAGGGGGCGGAATCAGACTATTTAGACCAGTTCATTGTAACCCCGGAAATGATAGCTATGAAAATAAGGACAATGAAGAATAATAAATCACATGGAGTGGATGGGATTCCACCAAGACTACTATTGGAAATTTATGAACAAATTAGCATACCGCTTGCAACAGTTTTCAACTTGTACTTAAACTAGGGAGTGGTTCCTTTAGAATGGAAAGAAGCAAACATTATACCGTTTTTTTTAATGGTTCGAGAATGAAGTCATGGAAATACAGACCATTGAGTTTTTCGCTGATTTTCAAGTTGTTGAAAAGACTAATTAAATACCACACGGTGGATTTTTTTGTTTGAGTGGGCAATGTCACCTATATCATTCTTATGTATATGTATCAACGATTTTGACGATGACAAGTAAGGTGTACAAATTTGTAACTGTATTAAGTACTAGTATAAAAGAAAAGGAATTAGGGTTAACAATTAGTGCTGATTTGATCGTTTCAGAGCAGTGCGGAATTGCAGCTTCAAATGGAAAACAAATCCTTAGATTACTTGGCAAAATATAGCGTTAAGGAAAAAGAAGTAATAATACCGCTGTACAAAACAATAGATAGGCCTCATTTAGAATATTGAAGGAATATCGTAAGAAAGCCATAGATATGCTAGAAAGAGTAAAGACGAGAGCGACTAAAATGGTACCAAAACAGAGAGATCTTAGTTATGAAATACGCCTAAAAGAATGTGGTTTGATAACACTAGATAACAGGAGATTGGGGGGAGATCAGATAGAAGTTTTTTAAAAATATTGATATAAATATATTTTAAGATAGAAGGACTAGGTAACATGAAGCTCCATTAGTAAATGAGCAGTGTATATTAGATATTTGAAAATGATAATTTTTACAAAGGACTGTAAATTATTGGAACAGGTTATCTGCTAATTGTACGGGTGCTAGTAGCGTGAATATGATTAAACAAAATTTACATCACACGTAAATCAAAAGGGTTGGCTTCGTTGTTCACCTGCCATCTAGTATTAATTCTCTGGGTGGGAATCTTGTTAAATTTTGTTAAAATATTGTTACTATACATACATATATATATATATGCATTTAATAATTAGCACATATATATATTCGTGAAAATGGCGCCCTCTGGGGAATGTCTCACCATACAGTTTGCTCATTGAAACAAGTACACAACTCCAACCAATTAGTTTTGTGTTTTTTATTACATCGCTCATTTGTAGGTCGTAACCCAATGGTCCAATGCAGTGAATTATTATAGAAAGAGGAAAAACAAGACAATTGATCTAGGCGTCTCAGGGCACTTACTATGATCCACATTTAGCGTATTAATATATATATATGTGTGTGTGTGTGTGTGTGTGTGTGTGTGTGTGTGTGTGTGTGTGTGTGTGTGTGTGTGTGTGTGTGTGTGTGTGTGTGTGTGTGTGTGTGTGTGTGTGTGTGTGTGTGTGTGTGTGTGTGTGTGTGTGTGTGTGTGTGTGTGTGTGTGTGTGTGTGTGTGTGTGTGTGTGTGTGTGTGTGTGTAGTCTTCCTGCCTTGGTTCGTCCGTGTGTCGGTTGCCACAAGATGGTCTTTGATGCCATTTCATCCTTATGTGTGTAGCAGTACCCAGCAAATCGCAGTCGTGTCCTTCATATTTTATTACAGTGAAGTGACTTTACACATTCCACTGTATAGTTCTACGTTTGTCAAATGCTGTTGCCTGTGAATGTTAAATGCGGCTCGACGCATTCTTGTATAACATCCGTCTTATTGTTTGTCAAGTTTTTTGTCATTGCTCATGTTTCGCATTCGTAGTGTATCACAGACTCCACTGTTGCAAAAAAGTCGCTGCATTATTTTGCGTGGGAGTGTAGATTTCCATGTCAGATTTAGTTTGTTGAGTGCTCTCCACGCCATTGCCTTCCTGGTTTTGATGTATTTATATTTTTCAACCTTTCGAAAATAACTCCTTCCCTGATAACGAAGCGGGAGTTTCTTAATTGGTGGAATGCGATATATATTTTTGTCTCCAGGATTGATATTTAGTCCAATCCTTGAACATGATGTTTCCACTCTTATTAAAAGCTCCTTCTCTGGTAACGAAGCGGGTGTTTCCTAATTGGTGGAATGCGATGTATCTGTTTTGTCCAGGATTTATCTTCAATCCAATCCCTGAACATGATGTTTCCACTCGTGTTAAAAGCTCCAGTGCCTGATTGATCAATTACGACAGTAGCCCAACATCATCGGCACATTCGAAATCGGTGATCAGCTGAGTTTTAACACGTTTACTGTTCCTTATTGTTATCTGAAATCTAAGTTCCTCTTCTCTTCCGTCGATAGCTCGGCGCAGTTCATAGTCAGGGACTATCACGAAAAGGTATGTTAGCGCGTCACCCTGTAGCATCTCAAACAGCTATGTTTCTCCATCCTGTGATTGTACTTTGCACGTGTGTTCCTGTATATGTTGGAAGTAGCTGCTACTAGCTGGTTGGGGACACCGTAGGCCTCAAGTATCTTCATCATCTTGCCACTGATCAATTGCTTTTCGAGAGTCTGCGAATGCCATAATTGCAGTAAGATGCATTGCTTTAATTCTTTCTATTAACCTTCTCAGAGTTAGTATACGACCTACTGGTGTCCTCCCTGTCCGGAATCCATTCTGATTGTCTCTTGGGTGGTGGTCAATTTCAGAACGTATTCTGTTCAATATAATCTTGTTAACCATCTTTGCCACAATGAAGCTCAGGCTAATGCCCCTGTGATTCCTAGCCATGCTTAAGAGACCATTCTTAGGTATTGGAATAATGTTAAGAATTGTCCACTGTAGCGGTATTTTTCCTTCAATCAAAGCTATGTTACTCTAGTATGATCCTGTCCAGATCGCAGTGTTTTAGCACTTCAGGTGTTATACAGTCATCCCCGCAGCTCTTTCCATCATTCAGGGATTTATTGGCTTGCTCATTCTCGTCTCTTTTAAAAGGACCTTCCTTGATGGCTGCCTCCATGTTCTTCTTACTCATATATCACTGTTGTCAGCTACTGTCTCTGTCGCAGCTCTATTCGCTGAAATGAAACGCGCATATCTCTCCGTTTCTGTTTCATCTCTCAATTCCTGAATCTCAAATATGTTCCGTAATTCAAATGTGTGCTGTCTTTGCAAGTCACAGTCCTTGCTTAGCGTCATACTTCACTTTGCTTGATGGCGACTTTTTCTCACGTAGACTGAGTCATGTTGTAGATCCGATCCGATACTTGCAATGATATTATATATATATATATATAATTATATTTATATATATATATACATGTATATATATATATATAATTATATATATATATATATATATATAGACCCTATGCAGCAGCAACCAAGCGGGGCTGATCATTTTCTCCGTACTCACGGGCAAAGTGAGTGTGCGTAAAATATCCCCCACACGATACAAAAGTAAGTTCGTCTAGTATCCGACATCGCTGTTCTGAATGAAACCAATAGATACGTAGAGCAAAAACATATGGAAGAAAGTGTCTATTGTTGTATTATTATTACGTCCTATGTCAGATTCACCAGGGCGAGGAGCGTTGCTACCTGTGTCGGACCTGTCAGACTGTCGTTTGCCAATTGTGTGTCGTTGACTCGCACACTAAACACGACGTGGTTGAAGTAGATGTGTGGTGCAAGCGAAACATGGATGAGATGGGTGGACTATACAGAACCATTGATGGCAAGGTCAAGCGACAGCGCGACGTCAAGGCGAAAACAGAAGCCATGCGTGAAGAGATTCTTCGATGTTATCAACAAGTTGGTATTACTCGCGATCAGTTTTATCGCTACGAGAAACAATAATCACTGTGTATGCAGGACTACGTTGAAGGGCTCGTGGATTAGTGGTGTTCCGAATGATAGTCCATTACTGATATGTGCATCCATACACGTGTCATTCTTCTTCTTCTGATGATGATTATATCATCACTACGCGATGGCGACATGTTTGTGGCAAGAATATTGTCGAGGTTCGCTGGAGCTTCGCAGATTAACTAAAACAAACAAACAAACAAACAAACAACGACAATCGTCTATAAAGTACTGACTGGAGTCGTATATTTACGTATA
Source organism: Escarpia spicata (assembly GCA_963995525.1). NCBI lineage: Eukaryota > Metazoa > Annelida > Polychaeta > Sabellida > Siboglinidae > Escarpia > Escarpia spicata. The sequence goes on from OZ023206.1 coordinate 34,698,059, forward strand.
TGAATGTGTGTAATTCATCTTAATAATTTATTTATTAATTCATATGTACATTTAGTAAATATATGATTGCAAAAACGACTCACTTTTCTTATTTCCCTATTTTATACAACGGCTACGTTCATAAATGTTTGTTTATATATTACTTTGAACAGGCAGAACTCGGGATAAAGGAAAAAGCGGCGAAGATGATTGCAAGCATTCAGACACAAGAAACAGATCTCCTGCGTAACCTGCAACAGAAACGAAACCAGAAGCTCGGACCACTTGTGAATACATTGGACACTGTTGAATCCTTCTTAGCGGACACTCAAAGTTTGAAAGTGAGTAAACTCATATATATGTTGTGTTTCATGGTTTTCTTTTTACATTACGTAAGTTTTAATTGTTTTTTTTTGGAAAACAACACTGCGCGAGTAGTTGTCTATGATCGTGGGGATTTTCACAAGTTCAATACGAGCCCTTAGCTAATAAAAAAACCTATCAAAGCATTAGAATATCTGCTAAAACACTGATCAAACATTTCCTTCCATCATGATCAACCCTACTGAGTTTATATCCTACATATACCCCGTCTGGAATGAAAACATTCTGTTACAAGCGAGCGCTTGCAGGTACACACAAAAGCAAACACACGCGCACAAATACGCTGGCGCGCACACAGATGCACACACACACACACACACACACACACACACACACACACACACACACACACACACACACACACACACACACACACACACACACACACACAAACAAAATAATGAATTATTTATTTTGTTTTATCATGAAGTGCTACAAAACAGTTGAGTTTAACATGTATACTATTTTGATTTGGTAACATATCGAAGTATGGCTACAATTTGATTAAACTAAATAACAACTAGCAGTTGTGGCTAAAGATTTTACTGCATGAAGTATGGTAAAATATAAGCATATGACGTTAATAACACCATAGTTTACATGACTAAACGTTTTATCCTCCCGAAATATCGCCATGCAGGGTATTGCGTGGACATGGACGATTTTCTACAACACATATAGCACACAATGACATACAGGCAAAATATGTTCAATTATTTGTCGAAAAATAAGAGTTTAGACAATTGTAATTTGACCAGTTGTCAAATTTTGAACCCACAGATACACACACGCACGGATACTTGACCCGATATAATTTTGTAATAATAAATAAATATATACATACTCATATACACACTCATACACACTCAAGCACACACACACACACACACACACACACACACACACACACACACACACACACACACACACGTAAACACACACACACAAACACACACACGTGCGCGCGCGCACGCTCGCTCCATTGTAATTTGTCTACTCGGATACTAGACGCGTTATTAATGTTTAATGATAAATTACTAAATCATTATACCGTTTCTATGCAGGATGACATGGATAGTGCAAATCACGTTGACAAGCTCACAGAACACCACATGCTTCTACACCGACTGCATACATTGGCCGGTAGCAAAGAGACGATGTGTTCCGGCGTACGGAAGTTGGGGGTGAACTTTGTGGCTGATCACCACCAACCAATTGTTGGACGCATTGAAGTGGCAGACAACACTGACGACAAAAGCGGTAGACGTAAATAATAATGCTCATAATAGTAGTAAAAATACTATACACACTTATATAAACACACATGCATACATACATACATACAGCGAAGAGGTACATATATACATACATACATATATGCAGACACACAGACAGACAGACACACAGATACACAGACACACAGACACACAGACAGACAGACACACATATACACAGACATACACACACACATTCACACACACACAAACATACACACACACAGTCACACAGACAGACACACATACATACAGACAGACAGACAGACAGACTGACAGACAGACAGACAGACAGACAGACACAAACACACACACACACACACACAAACACACACACACACACACACAGACATACATACAGACAGACAGACAGACATACTTACATACAGACAGACACACACATAGACATGTAGACACGCAGACACGCAGACACGCAGACACGCAGACACGCACACAGGCACACAGGCACACAGGCACACAGGCACACAGGCACACAGGCACACAGGCACACAGGCACACAGGCACACAGGCACACAGGCACACAGGCACACAGGCACACAGGCACACAGGCACACAGGCACACAGGCACACAGGCACACAGGCACACAGGCACACAGGCACACAGGCACACAGGCACACAGGCACACAGGCACACAGACATACTCACATACATACATACAGACCAGACAGACACCCATATAGACAAACAGGCACACAGACACACATGGGCACACGGACACACAGACACACGGACACACGGGCACACGGGCACACGGGCACACGGGCACACGGGCACACGGGCACACGGGCACACGGGCACACGGGCACACGGGCACACGGGCACACGGGCACACGGGCACTCGGGCACACGGGCACACGGGCACACATACACACAGACACACAGACAGATTCCTGCGATTTGCCACACATGATTCATTGTAAGATCCCCTTTCCGCCTTTGAGAAAGCAAACGATTTAAATACATAACAGCGAAACAATGCAGAGGGAACCAGTGGATGTCATTTGTTTGATTTGTTCAACTAACGTGTGATGCATGCAATGTGTAAAAAAGAAAGAGATAAGCAAACAATTGTCTTGTGTGTTTTAGAAGACGACGTTGAAGCATTTATTAAACTGGATTATGGCGCCGCAGTCTACATGAGAAAGTACATGGAGGAAAAAGTCAACAAAGTCATGGAAAGCATACCTTACGTCACCGTTAATGTGGAAACGGAGGGCCGTTGTGGGTTTGCCGTGATAGGGTATGACCACAATCTTCAGCAAGCCATGCAGAAACTACAGAAGTTGGCAGGCGACATCAAAAGCGATCCGATTGTGATAGACAACCCAGGCATGGCGACGTTCCTGGTCAGTCCAGCTGGAAAACATTCCCTGCAACAGCTTGAAAGCGACAACGAGGTTGTCATTTTGGACGTGGATGAGGAGTGTCAACGGGATGCTGAAGGAGGTAGGTTTGTGAGCGAAGAGGGATTGATTATGTGATATGATAATGCTCCAATGCTGTAATACAGGTTGTTGACGCCCAAATCAAGGAGATAGAAACGGATTTATTCGTCAAAGAATCAATCGTCAAATCTGAACAAGACAGATACACAATTGTAGCATGGAACAGCTTTAAGGCCCTGACAATATCAAATTTGCAGATACCCAGAGCATTCTCTGTATAAATATGTGGTGATTCGTTGTCAGAAATGTTCATAAGGCCAAAAACTTGAAAAGAAACGAAGCAATATGTCTAGCTGTATGCTTGTACCACGTGTTTCGCAAAACACACACACACAAACAAGCCAATCTCCATAAATATAGTAAATAATATCAACTGCAATACATGTCAGCAGCAGTACAGAAGGTAACAACGATGCAAATGCCAACATTAGACGAGATGTACGTAACATGTTTTGACAACGCAAAATGTTGACAACAATATCAGCTGGCAACAACATGAATCATTACAGACGATAGCCACTGATGATTAACAACAACCTCCAGATAAGCATCGCACCCACCGTAGTACGGACAACCACACACACATATGCACCCCTGCGCGTGACTAATAACGTTTAGGTTTATACGCATAAACATGTGTACAGACGCGAAACCTATTTTCGTGACGAACTACGCAAATTGAGTCAACCCATTATGCAAATGATTGCCAACAGCAAATTGACTGTGCCGATTACGTCGCTATTAAATTAATCAGCCAACCAAGACAAACAACTTTGCATTAGCAAATAAGCATTGCAAAATTAAGACAGCCAGCCAAGTGTAAAACTAAAACGTGTGCGTAGCAAGCAACCGGCGTGGACATGAGGGGTCCATAGCAAACGAGCCGCAAAGGCGAACAAATGACCATTTTACCCTAAAATGAATATATTATGATCCACGAATCTTACGCTACAAATTATAGTATAAATGGCTACAAACAATCACCTGTGGTCTCATGATTAGGTGTCTAATTAAGTGATGATACAAAACGAAAATCCTCAACAAATTCGCCAGGAGGACGAAGTCGTCGCCTCGAAAAGATGTCTACAGGGTGCATCGCCTCGAGTTGGACTAAAGTTCAAGGTCGTGACATGGCAACAAAGTAGCGAATATAACGATGACAGTCCTACATCACTGCCGTTATACTGGTATTCTGTTCAACTGTGGTGATATAAATAGTACGCATTTTATTAGGCGAAGGTGAGGGATGCTTTCAGCTATAAACCAAAAATAATACAAATTGTAACATTATATATTGGACTATTATATCAATATGAATGTCCCCTATGCGGATCTGGAAATCGGGATGGTGGGATACGTCAATTTCCAACCATATGCATCTTACTGAATCATGAGAATTCGCTCAAGGGGCTATCTTGAGGCATAGTCACACCCTTGCTTTTAAAACAGATCAATGAGTTTAGTATATTATATTTATTACAATAAGCATATTGTATGTTTAACGTATTACGTCAAGATATGCATATATTGATATATGACTTTGATGTTTTACAATGCATGCGTGTGATTCATCAAGTCTTCCTGTGGAAATTATGCCCCGATGAAGGTTTGAATAAATAGCAGTTATTATAAAACTAAGTTATATTATTATTGCCCTCAACCTGATCAGAAATATACATGCAAAACGATTTTATCAAACATTAGAATAGCATATGCCAATAAATGTTTCAGGTATTGATATAGCATGTATATATATATATATATATATCTTATTTTCAATATGCTACCATCAACAGTATAGCATTACATATTATACGTATATAATGAAAAGAACACGACACGAAATATCTAGTTAATAGCTATATTATCGGTTAGAACGCATGCAGTCGTCATCTTGGGTACTTGTTGTCGTCCGCGATTAGAGAAATCGTCGAGAAGTTGTATGTTGCATAAGTAGCTTATAAAAACTCGAAGTATTAAGCGAATGATCACTCTTAGCAACGCTACAGGGATGGCTCAACACTCCTGTATAGTCAAGGTTTCCCATGCACCCACCATGTCCACCAACAGCTAATTTAATAAGATATACGTTGTGTGAATACAATCCACTGCTTCAGCTATATTGTTTCGGGAAATATGGAGGTCGGGTTAAGTCATAAAAATTAAAACAAATGGTGGTATCTTAGCCGTTCCTAATGTTGAACATTTCCATTTAATTTCAAAGCACGTACGTTTAATGCAATTTATTATATCTTCAGAGAGCTATCTTTAGAGAGTTGTAACACTTAAAACGTTTAATTTGCGTATCTTTATCTGTCATATCTGTCATATTTGACAGAGCAGTAATTTATATTATTAATGCAATAGTATTCATTATTGTAAACCAGAGTTCTGTTCTAATCATTTTTTAGCATGGTGTTCAAAAAAAATCCAAGGTCAGCTTAACTATGTTTAATAAGCTAGGAAGAAAGTAATGTTCAACGTGTAAACATGACATCGAAAACAGCTGATGTTGGCACTTACTGCGAGGCGTGGGAACAAGCCAGGACGTACCATGGCTAATGTAATGTTTACAGAGGAGCTTTGTTTGTCCTGCCCGTAGAATTTTGCAAATGTTTTGCTGTAATGGTATTGCCATCTACTGGTATTGCCATCTACAGAGTGTAACGCTGAACAAAACCAATCTTAAGCAAGACACATAAATATGTTCTCGACGTAAACGTGTTGTTGTTTTATGCCTTCATTCAGCATCAAAACCATTCCGTCGCTCCACGCAGGCCAAGACATCTACGACAACTGAACAGAAAACTCCAGAAGGCATCACACTTACATTGTGTAAATCTGAAATTGCTAAAGAAAAGGTAATACTGCTGCACCATTCCCATTGCGTAAATTGGGAGACGAAACTACCAAGTTAATAGCTCGTAATAAACAAGTATACAGATGAGCTATTTGCCTTATGAATCAGACGTCACATTATTATCATTTAGGTGTTTTAATTACATAATCTACGAGTAAACCGTGTGCAATTTGTCTTTGCCTAATTCACAGCACAACTCCTATGTAAAATTAATGTTGCAGCTGTTGGTGTTGTAGACCTTTGTAATTTGCAGACCATGATGTCTAACTAGATTGCCTCCGGGAACAACACTCGTATGTCATGTAGTCAATCAGGTGTGGCTTATCAGAGTCCATCCTTTATTTCACGAAACCATACTTCTGATATCGTGGACACGTTTGTTGTTTTCTATATGTTCACAATATTACCATTTACACGATTAACGCTTAGGTTGTTGAATTCATGAATAGTCATCCGATGTCGTTTGTGGTAACCTTCTTTTTTATGGAATAGACATATAGTTCTATTAATAATTCGTAAAATATTCACTGACCCTATAATCTTTTTGGCTTTATGGTTATTTTCTATGCTTAACTTACCACGTGACCGCATCGTTTGCATACAGTATTCTGTAAGAGACATAATTATTACTTTATACAGAGTTACACTATTTACAAGAATCGGTTCTCATGATATTATCTCGTTTGGCAGGTCGATGCTATCGTCAACTCAACGAATCCAGACTTTCAGTTAAAAAAGGGCTACGTTTCAAAAGCGCTTCTGGACAAAGGAGGCAAAAGACTGCAGAAGGAATGCCAACAGAATGCACCAGATGGGATTCAGCCTGGGGAGGTAGTAGCGACACCTGGGTGCAAACTTAGTTGTAAGTTTGTCATACACGGAGTGTGCTGTCGGTGGGACAGAGACCATCCTGAAGACAGTGAACAGGTACAGCGAAGACATGTGATGAGAAGTCATGCTTACCTTGCCTTCATAGTATCATTAAGTTAAAGTTCATATATGATGTAATTTATATATTTTTTAATTAACATAATATATTGAATGGCTTGAAAATATTTAAAGTAGTTTCGATACACACACACACACACACACACACACACACACACACACACACACACACACACACACACACACACACACACACACACACACACACACACACACACACACACACACACACACACACACACACACACACACACACACACACACACACACACACACACACACACACACACACACACACACACACACACACACACACACACACACACACACACATACACACACACACACATATATATATATATATATATATATATATATATTAGTGCCATGTCCACAACAGCTAGCAGGAAAGTATGAAAGACTATGCTATAACAGTACAAGGAGTTAAATATAAACATATATACATTAAATAAATTATCATAGTGCTGTTGTATGAATATCAGGAGACTACACCAATTAAAACAAAGGTCATAGACGTGATAAAACAAATCAGAAAACAAAGGTGGAACAGGGCAGGGCACATCAGCAGATTACGAGATAACCGATGGACATCGCGTGTCACAACCTGGAGACCTTATGAAGGGAAACGAGCTACAGGAAGACCGGCGAGACGGTGGAGAAACGAACTAGACGAGTACCGGAAGGACACCAACTGGCAGATGATAGCGCAAGATGGTGCATTCGCCAAACCACTGAACACTACGGCGGCACAATGGCGATGATGATTACGATGATGATGAAACCAAGTTAATTTCAATGCTAAAATTGCTTCCTCAGCTAGATTTCCCATCGCGAATCTGATTCTGGTTTATGGCCAGATCTGTATCGTGTTAACATAATACAAAATGTCAGACTTGTTGGCACGTCGCCAGCTCACGAGTCGAGTCGAGTCTCGAGTCATTTCGGTATCGAGTCTGAGTCGAGTCTCAAGTCATATCTGAAAATATTGAGTCGAGACTCGAGTCACCTCTCGGAATTTCAAATCGAACCTCGTCAGTATATTTACAGTCAGGATACTTGTAAGTTATAACTGTTGCCATTCTACAACGATGATTATGTTTACTTAGACAGATAAGTACCATAAGAACCGTATACATAACATGATTATCTAGATAACTTTTGGCACAGCACTCCTTTAGCATATACATGTATCCGTAATCGAAACGTCCACGGCTAGATGCTCTCACAGTCACGTAGAGTTTCAGTTATTGAAGTGGTGGCGTCACCCGCAACAGCGTCACAGTACTGCGAGTACACAAAATGGAATAATTATTAATACTATCTAAGCCTAATATACCCCCGGAATAACTACGTTTATTGGAACAACGTCATTGCTTGCTATTTACATCACATCTTACAAAATATGTCAAAAAGGAACTTTAAGGGAGTGCGTATACATTTCGTAAGTTCAAAACTATTTATTTATTTAGATATTATAAACAGGGTAGGCATATGCTAGGCGTATTATCTTGATTTTAGACTTCAACTTCTCACAGCTGTGTCAAAAAGGTTTCCGGTGGCCTAGACGTTCCATCGTCAATTTGGCAATTTCTTCCCATTATCAATAACATAATCGTACATTATTTGATTTAAGGTCCCGAATGTTATTTTACCACACGTGCTTAATAGTAAATATTATGACAAAACAACACGCATCCTTTTAATTAAGCTGTAATCCTGTCACCAATCGAAACGTTTTATCATCTCTCAATAATCCTCATAACACCAAATATATAATATATATAATTCAAGTGATACCAACCTCTTGGTGCAGTATCTAGAACCAGCTTCATGGTGTGATTTCATTGGTCTGTAACAAGTCTTTCCAATAAATATCAATAGGGAACATGCTATAGCTGCAGATTATCGACAATATATTCAAACCACGTTTTGCATTCGAGCATGTCAGATATTGACAAATACACGAGTCACTGGCTCGTGTCGATTCCCAGTACGACTCATTTCGCAGTCGAGTCCGAGTCGAGTCGCAAGTCACTGAAATGAGCGAGTCGAGTCGGACTCGAGTCGGCCTCGAGTCTAGTCCTTGTAACTAGAGTCAACAAGACTGAGAAATGTATACTGCATATTAAATACAAAATGTGTTTTAATCGTGTAAATAGATGAGTTATGGCCGTTAAATTTAGAAGTGTGCGAAAGACAATTGCTCGGCTGGCGGCTGGCATTTAACGCCACTTCATTTAACTGGCCGCTCGGACACGAGACGACAACGAAACACGAAACACATCGTGCATCACTGTTGTATATTGGCAGTGATCCCTAGCCTTTCCCAAATGCATCATCATGGTCGACAACTGTCACAGGTTAAAATATGTATATAGCCATCCTTTTAGCTGATTCATTTATTATGAGCACTCGCACAAACAAAATCAAACATATCATGTAAACGAACCGGCCATGATTGAGTTTCAGCCTGGCGAAAGTTTGAAGTATTGACGATATTGTGTTTGACTAAATCATCATTCCCCAACTCAAGTCCTATAGCTAATTTCTTGATCAGACGGGGTCGACATTGCATTCATTGTTTGTACGACATTATCCCCTAACCGAAACAAAACTATGTGTTCAAAAGAACCAGCATATCATGGTGTGAAATTAGTCTGAAACGTGAGGTGCAAAATGTGAACTGAAACCAATGTTACGTTAAATACCTTATTTAATTATTATAAGTGTAATCACCATTAAATAAAACAAACAAAACAAACAAAACCTAAATATAAAAAACACATTAAAATACATAAAAATCAATAATGTTTTAACCACATGTTTGAAACTATAACTATCTTTAAAAATGAATTTCTTACAAGCATATGCATAACGTTTTTGTGACAATATATGTTGCTGGAATATTGCGCAATAATTTGTTTGCAGGTTTTGCGAACTTTGCTCACCAACTGTTTCAAAGAAGCGGACAAGAACAGTGTAACGTCTCTTGCCATACCTCCCATAGGCGTTGGCGGTTTGGGGTTTGATCCACGTTTGGTTGCTTCAGTCATGCGTGAAGAGCTCTTTGAGTTCAGTCGTCGCAATCCTCAAGCATCACTCAGAGAAGTCCGGTTTGTCGTGTATCAGAAGGACAATGCAGTCTTCCAGGTGGGTACATCGGAATCAAAGTCAAAGAATCAGTTTACTATTGGCTATTTTTCAGTTGGATTGTACATGCATTCACGAACAAATATACAAAACTACACAAGTATAGTACTATTTTATGAAACACAAGAACTTATATTAAAATTATGGCAGCACATTGTGTACATAATAAAAGCAATGACATTACACAAAAATTACTCTTAAATAAATTCACCAAAACCACCCATGAACATAACACACTCAATATGAGTTAAAACGTGTGCATCATAACTGTACTAGTAACTGCATATACAATTAGGATAAATTAATTACATTAAAGCGAAATAAATACCTTAAATATTACAATTATCCGTTAAGACGTACATATTAAAACTGAAGTGTTTGACAGTGCCCTAAACACCATGGTAGTAATGAGTGATTACCCTATTCGACGTTGGCGATCATGACCCTCCAAACCGCTCGGTTGTTAACATTTCGTTGCAATTCTCATATATTATTTTATTTCCTGGTTTGCTATGCATTTCCCATCAATCGTTGTATCTATTAATTAACAGCACATTGCTAAGAATGTCTGGATTGACGTTGATCTTTACCACAGGTTAATTGTAAAAGCCATTTGTTGAGCTGACCTTGAGGCTTAAAACCACAACCAAGTATCTGTGTGTGCAAGGAAAGTCGAAAATGTAAACACAGAAAATTGTACATAGGGCATTCACACTTAATTTTTTCTAAATAACTTGAATTGATTCAATGAACGAGTTTACTCAGTTATTTGTTTGTGTGACCACTTTGCTAAACTTACGTACAAGAATTTGCAAAAAACATGAGATAGCATGTCTTACTGGATATTATGTAATTATGTTTCAACAACCCATAGATCGTAATAGACAAATCTGCTACGCGTGAAACAACAGTGACTGGAGTTATCCTCTTGTAACCGGAGACTTGATATATATGCCAGGAACAATTGTTATAGTGCAACTTCTTTCCAGCACTCGGCAACGTTCTATTGAATGACTAGTGTTTATGATTTGTTACCAATATTATGGTATTATGAGTTCCTTTTCAGCTTTTTTTTCAGAACATTATCGTCAAGTCGACCTTTGTATGTTGGCACTGAAGGTGGTCACTGCCAGGGTGCTTGTCGACCTCAGTCTTTCTTTTACATCCCAAATTGAGACGGGACAGACATTAACGTTATCTCCGAGTCAGGAGGTATACACAGTCCCCATTGTTGAGAGCCAGGTTTTTACACCAATATACCATGTATGCGCGGTCCGGATATTAAACTTCAGAGCGCTGGCATTCCAGGCAGATGTATTAACCACTGCCCTATCACGCTCCCTTTACGCTTGGAACGATTATATATTGAGTGTTTCTATTATAACCGGTCTCCTTTTCATATATTAATGTATATTATATTGACATTAATTTAGCAATAGTTGTCATGGTGATATGTTGATTATAATTAAAGTGTTCTTTCTTAATTGCCCCACATTTAGGCTTTTGGAGAAGTCCTGTTTAGCAGGGACTCGAGGGTTCATAACAGGAGTCGAGGACTGGCGGGAGCTGGCCTTAAACAGGACGAAGGTATGTTGACTTGTTTTTAACCCTTTAGACCTTCAGCCATTTCATTGTGCTTGCAATTCTTGCAGCGTGCGCACATTAATCTCCAAGGTACGGGCACATCTAGTTTGCATTTAACTTGTTTGTACTTCTTTGCACACATTGACATTCTACTTATCTAAAAGATAATTGAGTTGCAAACAAGACGTAATAAAAATACTAATCAACGTTTACAATAAATGTGTGAGGCGCGATAAGCTGTGTTCGGCATGGGATGCAATACGAATCTACGAACTCTTGTCAATTTATATTTTCAAACAGCGCTCATTCAAAAATTTCCAAAACAAAGCCATAAAATGTTCCTAGTGCACAGCATGTGCACTAATGAATCCAGTGACACAAGATTCATAAGTATCCAGACGAAGGAAGACAGAAGTTGGCGGACATACGCCAGTTTTAACAACATCAAATTTACCCGAGAAAACCGCGTCACAGTTGTCTTATGACATCATAGGCGTACGCTTCGTTCGCGCGTTCTTTTGTAATCATACATGCATAGCTCAGCCGATATGTGACAAAATCAGGCTGAAATGAGCATGTTATAATAAAGGCATGAACTTTGGCGTTGAACATTTTTCAACTTCCTCGCTTAACAAACAAACATACACACCAACGCACACAGTTGTACATTAGATGTAGGTCTAAAATGTGAAATTACCCGCATAAAAATCTTATCTGAATTAACACACTTTCATTACGTTATACAGGTCGTTTCCGTGGTGGGGCTACCGATGGGAAATCTGTAAACAAGCGACGTATCACTTTCATCATCTACGCTCTGTCATCAGCTGTTATTGATCATGTGATGCGGGCCATCGAGGAGCTGTGTAAGGCAGAATGCCTGGAAGACGACCAAGACGAACAACCTGCCATCACGAAACTGACTAAGGTGATACACACACAAGCACGCACCCACGCACGCACATATATATTACGTGTGTGTATGCGTGTGCTTAAGTGCGTGTGTGTGTATGCGTGTGTATGTGTGTGTGTGCGTGCGTGTGTGTGTGTGTGTGTGTGTGTGTGTGTGTGTGTGTGTGTGTGTGTGTGTGTGTGTGTGTGTGTGTGTGTGTGTGTGTGTGTGTGTGTGTGTGTGTGTGTGTGTGTGTGTGTGTGTGTGTGTGTGTGTGTGTGTGTGTGTGTGTGTGTGTGTGTGTGTGTGTGTGTGTGTGTGTGTGTGTGTGTGTACATATGCGTGTGTGTGTAGTGTTTAGTTCATGTAGCGCCCTTCCTTCCAACATTCGATGTCAGATCGTGACCACTGCGGTACGTTCCCCTTCTGGTCTGTTCACGCAACCACAGTAACAACTTATACTATTATTGAATTAACCCAGCCAAGTTGTAAATACTACACGGGAGCTATTCGTTGATTTAGTTTCGGAATCCTACTACTCTGTATTGCGTCTCATTTGAACTAGAATGGGTATAATGGTAAGTCAGCATGATGTTATCATAAACGTGTTTCACAAAATGAATATTTAGTTTTAATACGTCACTCTGTTTTATATATATATTATGTACACGTTTTCGTTCAGTTTGTCGCTGTTACTCCTAATTAATATAATGTATTGTCCAGATTGTGCTGAAACAGTTGCTGGAGGATTGGTGCAATGTGAAAATATCCATTCACAATGGAAATAGCAGGAAGTTAATCCTTATCCAAGGACAAATCTTGGACACAGCCAAATAAAATAGACGTCAATATCTTCGACGTTTTCAGACACAAGGTCATGGGTGTGGCCGGTGTGAAGAAGTTGCACATTTCCGAATAAATAATATAATGTCGATTTAGCATTATTAATAATCCCACTAAATGACAATGAACTGCAAATGTGTACATTGTGTCTACCATGAATGATGCTAACAAATTACGTGTATGTGGTTTGTGTAGGTTCGTTGGTCATATTGTGATGGTGACACGTTTGTTGACTACCCGGATGGGATCAATAGCTTGCTGGAAAAGGCTTACCAAGCCAAGAAAGGCAAGCTAGTATGGCCCGAGGAGAATGGTATGCTTTACACTGTAGACTTCCACAAAATGGTTGAGATCACAGACGCCAACCACACTGGTGTGCCTGTCAAACGCACCGTCGCTGGTGGTAAGTTTTACTTGTTTTGCGTGTAACAGTTAATTGGTAGAATTACATCAGGGTAATACTGTAGATTTATGACTTTTTAACTAACAAAAACAATCACCGACCAGACGGAATAACTGGGTAGTTCGAAAGCGGCTCTAATTGACTATTTCATGGTGGTGTCAGAAATCAAGCAACCAAGTATGTCATAGTTTGATAGTATGCGCCTGTAGGCGATACACACACACTTAGATATATATACCGTGTCCTGTGCGTTGCGTTTGCTGATTGTGTTTGATATGTTGTAGGCAACACTGAACTGTCATCTAACTGGACGCTTAAGCGTGATGATAGAGACCACTACGGACCGGAAGAAATGTGGTAGATACATGAATGGATGCCACATCATCATAAGAAGGGTATATATTCGTTCATATTAATATATTACAAAAAGAGAGCAGCCAAAACAATTCAATAACCGAGATTCCTTAGTTATGAAATGTGTCTTCAAAAGTGTCGTTTAACAAACCCAGAGACAAAATAACTAGTACAGTGTATTGCATTTGATTTACTAATTTGTCGAACGTGCAGTGTACTAACAACGTCCTAATTTGAATCCACCAAGATCACATGGTGGATTTTCTTGTTAAACATAACTTGATAAACCCATCTCAACATGGGTTTTTAAAAGCGAGGTCATGCTTAACAAATATGTTATGTTTTTTTGAAGACATCACTAGGTGGGTAGATGAGGGATCACCAGTAGATATCATCCATTTAGATTTTCAAAAAGCTTTCGACAAAGTACCACATCAAAGATTACTCCTTAAGCTAAAGGCCCATGGCATAGGAAATGGTATAATAAACTGGATAGAAAAATGGCTGAATGACAGAAGACAACGTGTAGTAGTTGATGGGGAGGCTTCAAACTGGAAATCGGTATTGAGTGGGATACCACAGGGATCAGTACTAGGACCTATATTATTCTTAATATATATCAACGATTTGGACGATGATATAACAAGCAAGGTGTTAAAATTTGCGGATGATACAAAAGTGTTTAGAAGGATTAAAAGTGATGGAGACAGACAGCATTTACAAGATGATCTTGATAGGTTGATCAAATGGTCTGAAAAGTGGCAAATGCTGTTCAATTTTGGGAAATGTAAATGCCTCCACACAGGTCATGGGAATGAAGAGGTAAAATATAAAATGGGGGGTACTGTTCTAAGTACTACTGTAAAAGAAAAGGACTTAGGGTTAACCATTAGTGCTGATATGAAGGTTTCAGAGCAGTGCGGAATTGCAGCGTCAAAGGGAAATCAAATCCTTGGATTAATTAGGCGAAATATAGCGTATAAGAAAAAAGAATTAATAGTACCGCTGTACAAAACAATAGTGAGGCCTCATTTCGAATATTGTATACAAGCATGGAGGCCATATCGCAAGAAGGACATAGATATGCTAGAAAGAGTACAGAGGAGAGCGACTAAAATGATACCAAATCTGAGGGATCTTAGTTACGAAATACGCCTAAAAGAATGTGGTTTAACAACACTAGAGACCAGGAGATTGAGAGGAGATCACATAGAAGTGTTTAAAATATTGAATGGTTATGAAAATATTGATAGAAACATTTTTTTCTCAGTTAAGAAAGATAGAAGGACTAGAGGACATGAAGCTACATTAGTAAAGGAGCAGAGTAGATTGGATATAAGAAAGTTCTCATTCTCACAAAGGACTGTAAATGAATGGAACAGATTATCTCCTGATTGTGTGGGTGCTAGTAGCGTGAATATGTTTTAAAATAAAATCGACACACACCTTAAAAAGGCGGGATACATGTAGATAAAAAGTATTGGACTCTCGATAAGCCAAAAGGCTTCCTTGTCCACCTGCCATCCAGAGTAATTGTATGGGTGGCAATCTTGTTAAATCTTGTTAAATCTTGTTAATTTGAACCTTACATTTAAGTTACCTCTCACACACATACGTATTTTTAGTGGGAAATTGAGCATTCTTATTTAAAGTGTTTTTTATTAATGTCTTTGAAACTTCGTATACATAAACTCACTGTTCTTGTAAAGTAATGCGCCAAGCATAGCATGTGTTGATTGCGAACTCACGTCAGTACGCCCTCTCAAATATGGTAATGTGCCTGTCGCAAAACAACCAGATTGTCAGATGTTGGTGACGTCACCGACGTAAGGCCTGCTGAGCATTTAACATTGGGAGCACTGGTGCGCGTTGGTGATTCAGGTTGTATATGAAATTGTCATCTACATCTATATATTCTAAATTTGACATCACCGGTAAGGCAATGATTTTACCTTCAACTACATCGTTGGATGTACCGAGCAATTTGTTTTTATTTTTTGAATTATTGCCTTTTGAAATTCGCGAATGCGTAATGTGCTGTACATGGCGTTGCAATAAGGCATGTAAGTCTCGCCTTTTCGATATGGAGTCATCTAGCGACATCGACTCCATTCACGCCAGCTTAATAATGGGGATGTGTGTTGTTATTGGTTGTAGTCATCGGAATTTGTCAAAATCATGTTCTTTTTTCCGGTTTCCGACAGAACATCACAAGTTGAAACAGTGGACTAACTTTGCCCTTAAGAATGTTCGTGGTAATCGAGCACCTTAATCGAATTGGTATTACGACATGACGACCCATGGTGGCGTCTGTGTTGACTATGACAACTATGCATTCTTTCGCACAGTACGACATCTTGTTTAACTAATGCATATTGTTTGATGATTGTGTGCATTTAGGCAAATTTTCAGATATAAATGGTTATCGAACTCTTTTGAAGTAACAACTTACATCATTTTAACATTCGCGGTTTTTATGACAAGCGGTTATCCGTTGTATCTGGTTTTAGTGTTATGCTATCCATATATTATACATCATATTTTAATATGTACTGGATCTTGCAACCTTAAATAAGTATTATTATCTATTTCACTTAGACGAAAAACAAATTTAGGGATCAAAAACAAATTCCAGTACATGACCGCCGTCGGCTGCTGCCTGGTACTTTCTCTGCATTTTAAATTTACCTGGTGTATAACTGATATAACACAACGCCAATAACACAATTAACAAAGTTAATAAGCAAATAAACTGATAAACTAAAGTCAAAAACTGTTTCATGGCTTCCGCAATGCTAAAATCGGTGAGCAATAATTATGTACATCGCCAGTCGGCTCCACTCGCGCGGAATCTCGCCAAGTATCGTGACACACATACTGGCCTTATAATTAAATTGAATATGTGTTTGTATCACCGTAAACTAATAATCGTATCTACAAATACGTCACAATATGTTGTAAGGAATATGGTTTAGTGTTTGAGTTATTGCCGTTTGAACATCATAAATGCTTAACCTTGCATTATATACGCGGATGATTGATAGATATGCGGCGATCAAACAGCCCCGATTTACAGAATTAAACATTCGCAATGTTCAAATGGCAATAACTCAAAATATTTAAACAATTGCTGAGTACATCCAGGACAATGATTGTAGATACAGACATTGCCTTTACGGCAATGTCAAAAATATTAAACTCCACGTTTGCAATTTTAGGTAAGGCCTGAAACAGCACCCCGCACCGCTGCACACCATGCTAACGATCTACGCGCGTTCAACGGGTCTTACGTCGGTGACGTCAACAATGCTCGTTAAGTCTCGCAATAAACTGTGCAGAAAATGTGCAGAAAAACGTGACCAAAAGGCGCCTTGATCAGGGTGACCAAAGAGGATAATGAATTATCCGAATAGAAGGACATTATTTTTAGAGTATATTGAATTCAGATAAGGAATTAAAAAGGCTAATTTCACTCACTCTTTAATAAGTGTTTTGATATGATATGACTAACCCAAAGTCGTAAGAAACATATACTGTTCTTATGTGTACCATGTACTCAATGAGTCTTTATTAGTTTTATATTGAATCGATGCTTATAATGTTATGCGCCATTACAATGTCGAAATTCATCTATTTTTGAGAAGTTGTGTTTGACAAAGGTGTACACTTTGCTGAGAGCACAAATTACCCAGCAAGACTCGGATATGTCAGACGGGATTGCAGCTTTCACAAACGAATATATAAAGCACTGACCCTAGCGGGAGACTACGCAAATTATGTTGTGAATGTACAGTATATTCGCTAGCAGGAAATTCACAGTTATATTGTCATGTTTATTGTACATTTACGTGGTTAAACTGATTCGCATTTAATGCACGTGCGTTTGTTTGTTTTTTGTTAACTGTATGTCTGATAACAGGGTCGTGATTTGACTTGTATAACGAGGTGCGTAATTTACATGTGAAGCTGAGCGCTGATCAGCATTGTTAATACGGCACATATGCGATGGGTGGTATATATATTGCTTAATAATATATAAATGTAACCATTCGAACGCTTAATATTACCCAAGAAACTGATTTGATAGAGTATATGGGATTACTTTGATACAGATGCCTCCACATTTCGGTGGTACCGACTCATGCATTCCAGAAGAAGAGGTTATTAATTTAACTAGTGATGCACAAACGATACTGGCTAACTGACATTGTGATGATTTGTGTATTCTGCCGTATGTGTTATAGTATATACATTACGTATATTATCGATATACTAACGTTAAGCCCGCCATCAAAACAATGATATACGTACATTGGCATACCATATACGTCATATTACTAACAACGTTTACAGTCATTCACAGGTTTCCCTACAGTAGCACTTGATCTGATAAACACAATTGTTAATTAGTAACAACGTTTAGAGTTTGATTTATTGTATTTGACCCGACTCTCACAGCATGACTGAAGTATCACTAGTCACAAGACTCGCTCGTTGTGTAGTCGTAGGCCAATATGTCTAGTTCATTAGTGTACCTTGGATATTTACAACAAATAAATACTAATTCACATGATGTATTGGTTTTTAATACTGACATATACTGCTTGCTAGAGACAGTTCCAACAGGAACGTGTCGTTTAGTATTTAAAGGGAATAAAAACATCTATGGCTTGAATTCATGTTATATTACATCCTGCTATCTATTTCCACGTCCACCAAACCAAAAAAAATTAAAAATTAAATGAATTAGAAATTCCACATTTTATGCTGTGCATCCGGACATTTTCGAATATGCATATTTTTGGCGCGCTTTTCGGGATGCCGAGATGTGACGTCACATATGACCCATACTCGCATCAGGCCGACCCGTTCCATGCATTCAGAGCAGGTTTACAAGGATAGCTTTCGGATAGAAACGAACGTCAAAATGAGTTATTATGCGATATTCCGTTGTAATACAAACACTAGTCACCATAGAGGAACAAGCAGTTATCTTACGGTTCCACATGAATCCAATTTTATCGTTACGCACCACGCAGGACCCTACGCTCTGGCGGTGGTCTGCTTTTGAATGTTCCACGCGTAACCCTAGAACGTTATGGTCGCCGGGCATTTGCATGTGCTGGGCCGACATTGTGGAACTCTCTGCCTCTGGAATTACGCGCGATTGAGAACACTAGACAGTTTGGAAAATTATTGAAGACATTTCTGTTCTCAAACTAATATGGCCAGACATAATTTAACCTTTGCTTTATTCATGCATGCAACCAACGGGAGATAATGTACACCAATATACATACATAGCAAACATATATCGTATCCAGCTACAGAAAGTAACGTGTATAATTTTATAATATCACTAGAATATCGATGTATGAAGGAGGAGTTGTACAATTTATTATAACAACTTAAATCAGTCAGCGAATTCCTGTCGATCCTAGCTCATTTGATAAAGGTGTTGGTTTCTTCGCATTTATTTTGTAATCGGGCGACGCCGGTTCGATCCCGACACCAAACCATTGATTTTGTAAGACTTTTGGTTTGTAAGACTTTTGGTTTACATTTTAGTCTTA
This sequence comes from Escarpia spicata, assembly GCA_963995525.1. Taxonomy (NCBI): domain Eukaryota; kingdom Metazoa; phylum Annelida; class Polychaeta; order Sabellida; family Siboglinidae; genus Escarpia; species Escarpia spicata. Next base: position 34,717,791 of record OZ023206.1, read on the forward strand.
TTTATCTCAGGGTCACATTTTAGTATCTAATCAAATTATTTAATGTAAATTAGGCTTTTATTTTATTTATTTTTTATTTATTTATATATATATTTTTATTATATATATATTTTTTCCAGTAGGTTCAGCTGTTCAGCACTTTTGCTAATTGTTTATTTTATCATTGCATTTACTCGTAATTTTACTATACTTAGGCTTATATATATATGCATACACTATATACTAGGATATTGTTTGCTAATTTAATTTATTTTCTTATTTGTTCTCTTAAAAGTGTTTTTATGCTTCTTATATGATTGGCAATTTGTAAACACCCGTGAACGGGGGTCATTAGTCCCGGATTTGATGGTGTATAAATAAAGTTTATTATTATTATTATTATTCGAAACAATGAATGCGAATGGGCCTACAAGTCGACTAGGTTTCGCCGAGCTGGGGTTCGTTTTTAGAATAATTATATCGGATGCAATCAACGGTGGTCTGTCTGGATAAATCAAATTTAGAAACATCGTTACATATAATTACCATATTTTCTTTTTTGTGGCGAATAAATTATTACTACAAAAATATTTACACACAGTGCATCATAGTATAAAAATTATTTGGTTTATATTACTTGATGAAAACGTAAACCAAAAGTCTTACAAACCAAAAGTCTTACAAAATCAATGGTTTGGTGTCGGGATCGAACCGGCGTCGCCCGATTACAAAATAAATGCGAAGAAACCAACACCTTTATCAAATGAGCTAGGATCGACAGGAATTCGCTGACTGATTTAAGTTGTTATAATAAATTGTACAACTCCTCCTTCATACATCGATATTCTAGTGATATTATAAAATTATACACGTTACTTTCTGTAGCTGGATACGATATATGTTTGCTATGTATGTATATTGGTGTACATTATCTCCCGTTGGTTGCATTCGATACAATTATTCTGAAAACGAACCCAAGCTCGGCGATACCTAGTCGACTTGTAGGCCCATTCGCAATCATTGTTTTGAATCAAATTGAATTCATTTGGAATCGTAAGATAACTGCTTGTTCCTCTATTATGACTAGTGTTTGTATTACATCGGAATATTGCACAACAGCTCATTCTGACGCTCGTTTCGACCCCAAAACTATCCATGTAAACAAGCTCTGAATGCATAGAAAGGGTCGGCCTGCTGCGAGTATGAGTCATATATGACGTTAAGATACCACGTGATCGCCTAGCTCATTAAGTTTTTATTTTCCGCGGGAATCGCTACACAGACGGTTTAAAAAAAAAAAATTTTATGTTCTCGAATGTTACATGCACTATTAAACTTTCTGTACACATGGAAAACGGAATTTAGCTAATGCCTTGTTTTTATTTTCTTTAAACTTCGACACCATGTTTTGAAACTCATGTGTGCCTGATGGCTGTACAATGAGCCGTGCAATTATGCGCCAACTTACGTTATGGGTAGAAACGCGACGAATATTCATTCCGCCAAATAAATTCTTATGTTAAACTTTGTGTACACATGGAACACGGATTTTAGCTAATGCCTTGTTTTTATTTCGTTTAAGGGAAATAATACGACTAGTAATATAAGTGGTCTACGACTTAGTTAGGGGAAATGATAACGTCATATCTAGGTCAAGGTAAAGTACCCGGATGTGGGTCAAGGTCAAGTACCCGGATGTAGGTCAATGTCAAGTACCCGGATGTAGACCAAGGTCAAGTACCCGGATGTAGGTAAAGGTCACTTATCGGATGTAGGTCAATGTCAAGTACCCGGATGTAGGTCAACGATCAAGTACCCGGATATCGGTCAAGCACCCAGACGTAGGTCAATGTCAAGTACCCGGATGTAGGTAAAGTTCATAGGTCAAATACACGGATGTAGGTCAAGGTCAATTTCCCGGATTTTGGTCAAGGTCCCGGATGTAGGGATTTTGGTCAAGTACCCGGATGTAGGTAAATTACACAGATGTAGGTCAAAGTCGAGTACCTAGATGTAGGTCAAGGTCAAGTACACGGGTGTAGGTCAATTTCCCGGATGAAGGTCAAATACAAGTACCCGGATGTATGACCAGTATCCGGATGTAGGTCAAGGTCAACTACCCGGATGTATGTAAAGGTCAAGTACCCGGAGGTATGTGAAGGTCAAGTAGCCGGATATAGGTCAAGTTCAAAGGTAAAGTACCCGGATGTATGTCAAGGTAAAGTACCCGGTTGTAGGTCAAGTTTAAACACCCGGATGTAGTATAAGATCAAATATTCGGATGTAGGTCATTGCCAAGTACCCAGATATATGTAAATGTCAAGTACCCGGATGTATTTCAAAGTCAAAGGTCAGGTACCCGGATGTAGGTCAAGGTCAAGTACCCGGTCGTAGATCAAGGTCAACGGTCAAGCACCTGGATGTAGGTCATGGTCAAATACCCGGATGTAGGTCAAGGTCAAGTACATGGAGGTATGTCAAAGTCAATACCCGGATGTAGTCAAGGTCAAGTACCCGGATGTAGGTAGAGGTCAAAGGTAAAGGTCATGAACCGCGCCACCTAGCGGATTTGTCGTTAACTAAATAGTGCCATCTGGCGGATAAGTGGTGTACTAAAATAGCGCCATCTGTTGTTGTTGTTTGCATTCAGTCGCGGCGGGATTTGCTGCAAAGGTGGGACTAGGACTCCAGGGAAATAATTTGTAAGTGTTCAGTTTTATTATATTGTGTTCAATACTATACTTCACATAGCCACTTACGTCTCAAAGATTGGGAAGACGATAGTAGCGGCGGTGGAAGCAAATGATACGCATGACAGTAATAATATCCATTCAAAAGACGGATATAATTATAGCCGATCCCATCCTTGACGAATATTCGGCAAAATCTGAAGGTTAAGATACAACTGTTTCGTCACCGGTTAGCACTGACAGCAAACGACTGCAAATGATAAGTTGGAACCCATGATTATGGGGTCTATGCTATGAAAAAGTTGTGTACTCATATCATGGGTTTTCCATATATGGTACAACCTGCTCGCAGCACTTCATTAATTAACAGCACATTGCTTACAATGTCTTGATTGACGTTGATCTTTACACCAGGTTAATTGCCAAAGCCATTTGTTGAACTGACCTTTAGGCTTCAAACCACGTAAAATGTCGATGACATCGTATTTGTGTGTGCAAGGAAAGTCGAAAATATCAACACAGAAAATTGTACATAGGACATTCACACTTAATTTTTTTTAATAACTTGAATTGATTCTATGAAAGAGTTTACTCAGTTATTTGTTTGTCTGACCACTTTGCCAAACTTACGTACAAGAATTTGCAAAAAAATGAGCTAGCATCTCTTATTGGATATTATGTAATTATGTATCCGTTTTCATTAAATTAATTTGGAATAAGTACCGTTGAAAACATCGAAATAATGTGCCACCTTTATAGATCGCAACCCATAGATCGTAATAGACAAATCTGCTTACGCGTATTGACTGGAGTTATCCTCTTGTACCCGGATACTTGATAGATATGCCAGGAACAGTTGTTATAGTTCAAGTTCTTTCCAGCACTCGGCAACGTTCTATTGAATGACTAGTCTGTATGATTTGTTACCAATATTATGGTCTTATGAGTTCCTTTTCAGCTTTTTTTCAGAACATTATCGCCAAGTCGACCTTTGTATGCTGGCACTGAAGGTGGTCACTGCCAGGGTGCTTGTCGACCTCAGTCTTTCTTTTACATCCCAAATTGAGACGGGACAGACATTAACGTTGTCTCCGAATCAGGAGGTATACACAGTCCCCGTTGTTGAGAGCCAGGTTTTTACACCAATATACCATGTATGCGCGGTCCGGGTATTGAACTTCAGAGCGCTGGCATGCAAGGCGAATGTATTAACCACTGCCCTATCACGCTCCCTTTACGCTTGGAACGATTATACATCGAGTGTTTATATTATAACCGGTCTCCTTTTAATATATTAATGTATATTATATGTTCAAACAGCGCTCATTCAAAAAATTCCAAAACAAAGCTATACCAATGTTCCTAGTGCACAGCATGTGCACTAATGAATCCAGTGACACAAGATGCATAATTATCCAGACGAAGGAAGACAGAAGTTTTAACAATATCAAATTTACCCGAGAAAACCGCGTCACATTTGTCTTATGACATCATAGGCGTACGCTTGCGTGCGCGCGGTCTTTTGTAATCATACATGTATAGCTCAGCCGATATGTGACAAAGTCAGGCTGAAATGTGCATGTTGTGATAAAGGCATGAACTTTGGCGTTGAACATTTTTTCAACTTCCTCGCTTAACAATGATGTACAATACATGTTTAACTAACTTTCCAAAACAAGGAAAAGGAAGGCGGAGAGGAGGGCGGATTCAAAAATAACACAGCCGTTGCTCTGCACGCTGCGAGCGTGACTGTTCGTGAACTAGTTCTATTCGGAATCATCGCAAGGTTACCAAATCGCGGAGTGATACGATTTACCATAAGTAGTTCGGAGGCTCTTATAGCAAGCATAATTTCAACCTGTTTCGAAGTCCAAGGTTTGTCGATGTTCTAGTTCTAGTTGTTTCCAGCGCTCGGTACCGTTCTATTAACTGACTAGTCTGTATTATTGTGGTAACAATGTTATGGTCTTATGAGGTCTCATTTTTATATGCTGGCACTGAAGGTGGTCACTGCCAGGGTGCTGGTCGTCCTCAGTGGTTCTTTTACGTCCCAAATTGACACGTGACCGATATTATCGTGATCTCCGAGTCACAAGGGATAGACAGTCCCCAATGTTGAGAGCCAGGTTTTTACACCAAATGTCATGCCTGCCTGGTGCGAGTTTCAAACTCAGAGCGCCGGCATGCCAGACGGGTGTGCAATGTGTTGTATGTGGTAACATTTTACGGGGAGTATTTCTCGAATGATTTTTTTTCTAAAACAAATTGTAGGAATTGACACAAACGCAACAGCACGTAATTTTAGGTCGTAATGATATGTCTTCTTCCGTTTACGGAAATATAATAGCAAAAATAGCCAAAGTGCATATGTCAGGGACTGACAACTTTTTGGAATGGACGGCCATATAAATGTATAGGACTAGGACAGCGGATCATACATTTCAGGTGGGCATATTAAGAATGCAGTGGGTGCGAACGCACCCCATCTACTATCCCCGCTCGAGGGGAAAATGTTCCTCTCGAGGGAAGAGAATTGCGTTCCAGGTCTCAAGGGGTGCAATAATTATTTGGGGGAAGCCTCACGGTGGATGCTGTTGGAGGTATCAGGGGAGTATTGATTAGTGTAAACAATGATGTTACAGCTGCTCGACCATATGCCCTACATCTGGCTGCAGACTTGTTCGTCCATTGCGTCATCTAAATGTCCGCTGTCGGTCAGCTGCGTTCTCGTTTTTCATTTAACGAAGTTCATCTTCGAAAACAGAAGCTCACACGCATAGATGTAAGTTGCAAATGCCAAATAGAATGTAAAATGCTATTGGCGAGTTTCATCAAACCAGGATACAGTGACGCAAGTGTATGCAACATAACTCGTCGTCTTGAGTGTAAATGAGCCTCGCTGCAATTCGGTGAGCTCCACCCGCACAAGTATCGATCCGTCGTCGAGTTCCACCTGGAGCAGATTGGAATATCTCCACACCACACTGCGCGTCCCGAGATTGATAAAACTGTCTACTAGCTCTCGTTTCATCACTCTGAACACTATACGTACGTGTCCGAACTTTCAGGGTTTTCTCATGGTGGGGTGTTAATACAAAGTTTGCGTTGTTGGCGTTCGGCTGTGGGGTATCCATAAGACGTTTTGTGATCTAGAAAGGGGAGATGAACTGAAAAATGTCATTGATGAGAAGTTGTCATCTCTGAAGTTGAACATTCAGCAGCTTTAGGTTCGCCATGATGTCGACAGAAATGCAAAATTTCCCATCAGTGTGGGGTCAACGAATTTATATATATATATATACCCTCTGCTCAGAGAACAAACTAGTCTCTTGTTTCAGCGAGAATACGCGGCGCACCAGTGCACCTCAACACATGTAGCGTACTTCGGAGAAGTCGAGGAGGTTTTAATATTGCGCATTTATATCTGCAAGAAAGGATGTGTTGGATCTGCTTATTGTATGTCAAGCTGTGACAGTAACAATGATTAAGATAATTAGTCAAGACACACATATAAACTAGTTTGTCTTTTGATAAACGAAACATATTGTTATGGTTAAATATGTGATCAACATTACAATATGTTACAATGTATATGTGATCAACATTACAACATGCTACAATGTATATGTGATCAACATTACAACATGCTACAATGTATATGTGATCAACATTACATGTTACAATGTATATGACGCCAAGAGACGTATTTTGAAGAAACATTCAATGACGTAGACATGAGTGATACCTTACCTGTTTTTATTACATTATCGGTTGATTAGTGTATCATCGGTTTCAAGGAATGTTCATCCGTCTTTACTGTAAACACAGGGCGTGGAGTGTATTCCGTTATGTAGACAATGTCGTCTTACATGCCGGTGTTCATTTCAAACCCTATACCGCACATATGTCCAATACTTTCCCTTGCACTGAATAGTCTGTCATACAATACTATTAGCCTGTTTGATGAATTATAATTGTTCGCTACTTCTCATACAATGCCAACATGTGCTTTACTTTGTTCGATTGCGAGCAATCCTATTTAAGTACACCTGATTTTGTAATTAATTAATAAATGTTATGCATATATAATATGTATATTATGTATTAGTCGTAAGCGTCCCGCCAAGTCTTCTCAGCACGATAAGAAGTTCTTATTGCATCCAGCCTCTACGTCTTCGCTACGTGTGTACTTTTGTATTGTGTGTTACTTTATGCATGTCTACTAAATACATATATATTTGTCATGGTGCATGTCCCATTTCAAAGTGTGGTCACACCAGCCATCTGATACTCCACCAGTTTCTGACTGCTGGAAGACGTTGAGTTGAAACTTGCCAAATGGTCATTCAACCAAAAGACTGTTACACGCTCGGGAATCTACACGTCACGGATACAACCACGCCACCCTTGCTCTGCATGATTACGAGTAATCCAGTGTGTTCATATTCAGGCTTGCTTATCAATTCTCCCTACTTCTCGACTCCTGATATGTTGGTTACATAAGAAGGGAACGTTTGTTTTCCTGTTTCAAGCTTGACTGTTTCAACGACCATGCCGAGGTCTTTGTCATTGAGGGCATACCTCACGAGTGCCTTGCTCTCGACGTTATTGTCAAATACAGCACACATGTTTTTTATCCTGAACTGCTCCACGAGGTGTTTCTTCAACGCTGCGCCGTTGACGAGGCTGATCAGTGTCGTGGACATGTCGGTTGACATCTCTCTCGTCATTTAAGATGTCAAACATCGCTGTTTTGGCTGACATAACATCTTCTGGCATTCCATTAAATTCAACTTCAAATGACTTCATATCAATGACAACTTTCATGCCTTGGAATTTGGCTTCCTGGTTTGACCTGAATGCTTTGTCATTCAGCATTCTTAGACAGTGCAACGGCACGCCTTTCTTCACCTCTCTGACAAACGTCGACACTCTGGTGATTTCTTCTTGGACACGAGAGTGGTCACTATTGAGACGGGCAGATACAGCTTGAACTTCATTTCTGTGACCAGTGACATGGACCGCGAATGCAGCAGCAGCGTCTACATCAACATAACTCTTGCTGGGATCCTGATTTTCTGTGTAGGTGATGCGTCCCACAAACTCCCCCAACCTTGCTGAAAAATGTTAATATCCTCACATGCGAATTCTTTCTTCATCACATCAAGGAATGTCTTATGGGCATCGTGGCTCCATGTCTTCATTAGGTGTTGTGCATTCTTCGAGGTGTGGGTAATTGTGGACGTCAACTCAATACTTCTTGATATATCGCTGTAGTACGTGTCCCACTCCACAGTTGCGGACACATCAGCCATCTTGCTGTCTACCAATTTCCGACGACCGGGAGAAGACGCGATGATACTCGCCAAACGTACATCCAACCCAATGACTGTTACACTCTAAGGAATCCATCCACCTGGTCTTGTGGAGTCTTCGTTCGGGAAAATTATACCCACACTGTCGTAGAATGCTGTCACTTGCAAGGTCTGGTTGTTGAAGCTGTGGGTCCGTCTGGCAAGGATACGTTTAATAGCTGCAAACAATGAAATGTAGAATGTCATATAGGACATTAGTTGATATAAGCAAATACACCTTTATTGTAAATTACCAAAACAAAGATATGTTCGTATGGTGGAATGACACGTGATCATAATCAGAACTTCTCACATATGGCATAACTTTAATGATGATGAATGTGGTATATATAGATTGCATGAAACATGACGACTTATTAAAAAAAATGTGCAACACATACAAAAAACAAAAGCAACTAGTATGAATATATAAAAAGTTATGACACAGCATTAGTATATGTTATGTATACATGACTAGGACGTTATCAAGAGGCAGTAATGACGGTGGCACTATGATACTACCACAGATACAGGGACACTTTTGTGAAGAGCAATCAGTAGAGGAGAAAACACAAAGGTCCACGTCCAACAGTGTAGATGAAAGATGAAATACATGATGGTAGTGAATGACATGTTGCACGCACGCTGTGCAATAGAGGTAGACACGTTAAATGAATGTAACGAATAAAACGAGAAGAGACACCACAACATAAAGCAGTAATCTTTACCAAGAATAACACTCACTGGAGGTGTCTGCTACTTCCACTAGTGCATAACCTTCTTCTGTGATGTCCACACGAGTCACTTTGCCTCCTCCAGATTCCCACTTGTACTCAAAGTAAAACTGAAGGGTATCTTCAGTGAGACTGCCGATGTTGTGAACTTGAATTGTCCGTGTCTGGGCCACCCTCTGTACACTTATCATTGTTCCTCGCAGTGGCTCCGTCACACACAACGCCCGGAGCGAGTAGAACTCTATAACACATTGTATTAACGGTTACCAACATGGAGCAAGACACTATGTTACAAGAATTACACTCAGAGAATAAACAATATGTAGGACACAGGAAAATGGGAAGGCCACAGCTGAGATGGGAGGACTGCGTGAGGAAGGACATGAGGAGATCAGGGGAGAGTGAAAGATGGAGAGGGAACGGTGGACAAAAATGATGGAAGGTAACGACACAGCGAGTGGTTCAGCTATACTGTAACTGACCCTCACCCATGTACAGCAGTGAACAAGGAGGAGAGCAGCAAATACCCAAATGGCAAACGAAGAAGGAAGTCTATATTGGCTTATTGAGAAAACAGTTGTTTTTGTATGAATGAGTCACCTGTCGTTTTGACATACTTGTCAATTTATTTTAAACGCGTTTATATAACCAGAACATAATTATTTATTCCAGGTACAATTCTACGTTCTATCACTTCTCCACAAATGCATATCATAGGTTTTCATCAGCAATGTCACTGTTGTTTTAGAAGAAACATTACTTTGTTCACCCAAATACATATTCATTGTGATATGGCGGATGAACACGAATGCATACTATGCTCAAATAATTCAGAAAACATGAAACCAACACGGCATTATTCCTAAGTACGCAACATGAATGTACTAGAACTATATATGTAAAAAAGTAAACCTAACATAAGCCTAACAAAGATCACGCCTTCTTTGCCACAGCAGGTGATGGCAACATAGTAATTATGTCATCCAATATTTTATATGAACTCATGTAATATAGCAAATTAGTGTGATGAATGATAACAGTTTCTCCATGACATGTGGAACGAATGAAGGGAACTGTTGAAAGGAAATCGACTGCTCTGGGGGAGGAATGTAGCATAAGAAGTGGGATACAATGACGAAGAGGCAGGACTGCATGAGGAGAGATTTGGTGGGATTAAAGCAGGACTAGTAAATGACAGCAACATATGGGGGAGTGGAGACGGGGTGGGAGGTGGCAGTTTCCCGAAGACCATGGGAAAGAGGAGGGCAATATCAACTATGTTTACCTGGGGGAGGATAATTGAACAGTAGCATTACAACCCCCGGTTGTTGGCTGAAGATCACTTGGTGTATGTCAGTGTCAAAATCTCGTGTTGAGAAGAATGCCTTCACGTCGTCGCCGGTACACTTCGGAGAGACTCCTGACAGGATAAACGTGTCGTCCTCGAATGGGCCTTTTACTTCAACTAGATGCATCGATGGCCTCATCAGTTTCACTTGCACATGTACACCATTTACGACCAGGAAAGCTTTCTGAGCTACACGACTGGCACCTGAAATAGATTGAAAGTGACATATTGTACGCCACTGCATGTGCTGGACTATACTCTTACTTGAACAATACCTTTTCAAATGCAATACTTAAACACATTATGAATGATTTGTTTCCATGACACATTCAACAAGAAGGCACACAAAATGTACCCTGAAACACCCAGTGTGTGCCAGTTACATATAATGTGACAACACTACCACTGAATTAAAGAAGCATATTGGTAAAAAGTACATACATTACTGAATCACAACCTAGAAATTAATTATTTTATTCAAGTTACAGTTACATTTTACAAAACATCAACTAAAGAACTCTGTTGATGCTCAATAAACGCAACTTCCATAGACGGCTTAATTACCATTGTGGAGTGTTATTATTGATTACCCATGATTACCCAACGGACTGCAAGGCAATCCTTGAAAAAGATGGGTGGTTTGTTTATCCATACCCAGCTTGGTGCAGAACGATGTAACCTTTCAATCACGTATGTCCTACAAAAATACATTTATGCAATATCTTGATAGCTGCACTTACTGTCGGCGTCCTCGAACGTTATGACTGCGATGCCGTCTTCTTCACCATACTCCAGATGATCAATTTTACCACCTCCAGATCTGGGCCAATGTTCAAAGAACATTTCTAGAGAATCCCTCGATGTGTCACTGCCAATTCCAGACACTTTCACTGCCTTAGGGCGGCAAGACTCGCGATCAAGTCCTACGTAGACATCACTGAGAGAGGAGACTGTCAGTGGTGCACCACACAGTTCCAGTCTCCTTGCATTCATCAGGTTGGTGGCACCTAATGACCACAAGCCAACTGCTTAGCATAGCTCACAAGTTAAATACAATCGGTAGATGTTTATTCAATTCATTTGACTTTTCCAACGGGAAGGAATACATTCGTTTATTGGCACGTGTGTGTAGATTTAGGCCCTATCTCGCTTTTGTCATTATAACAATGTTTTGCCTAAATACAGTACATGCGTGCATTGATACCATTATCCCATATAAACCTAGGTATATTGACATTATAAAATATTGCGTCTTAGCACAAATAGCGGTTCTGTCTGCATCAACACGTGCTACGTACTGCTCATTTCAAGTGCCAGACGCAACGCACGGCCGCAACGGCGGAGACTTGCACACATCGTTGTGCCATCTGGGCCTCAAAGGCATGCCAAGTCACAATATTTGTATAATGGAAATATTCCTGGAATTACGTGGAATAATGTAACTACCACACCGATGTATCAAAGTTTGGCAAAAATATAGTGATAACAGCAACATTCAGGTCGGCCCGGCTTCTAAACAAGTGCCTGTTTATGTAACCAACACTGTTCCTTCACTCATTATACGTCTTGCATCCTGTAGTGTTTAAAAATTTCCTCAGAGAAAAAACCACACGATATATGTTAAACATTCAATATCCTAAAATATATGTTTAGTCTCCATTTAGTCTCCATATTTCTAGGATTGCTAAAATACGTTATTTGAGGTGGGTTTGTTTTTCTAAAATAACGTTATTAAATTCTGGACACAGCTTAGTTCTTCTCCTCCGTACTCTTTCTATTGCGTCTACATTCTTCTTACCAGATGTTACACTGACATTACCTTTGGGACTATTGAATTCAACCACCGCCACGCCAGTATCTTCATCAAAGTCACAGGATTCCAGCTCAGACTCTCCTGATTTATTTTTAACTACCATTTCTAGTACGGGTTTGGACGTCCCAGGCTTTATCCCGGTAATCTTCACAATTCGGACAGGTGTGTTGTCTTTGCCACTAGATATTGGCATCCTGTTTAGGACAGAGTGCTGCTTATCTACAAATGACAAAATAGAAAATTGTGTCACAACGATGTGCAACATTATTTCCTCTTTTATCTAAACTCTCGGTACAATGCTTCATTGCTTTAATGGTGACTGTTCATTATTTTTGTGCTGAAGATATAGACATTATAGAAGTTAATTACTATTATTATTGTTGTTGCTGTGAGTCTAGTACAAAGTAATACAAATGCTCTTTTCATTTTGTTATATCTATCGCAGAGTTTAGACTCTAACATGTAAGGTAAGCTGACATATATTGTAATAAACTAATTCTAAATTAGAACATCCACGTCCTAATTCACACATTTTAATTTGTTGCATTCAACATGTGTTACACATATCACATCTTTGCATTATATAGTTCCTCAATTACCAAATGGCAATACATTTAATTAATTTGTGTCCTTCTTTTGCCAAGACAAAACATTTTCTTTCACTCTCTCCATCCCTATTTCTCCTTACCTTCTTTTTGGGAATACATTTTAAAGTATATTGGTAATTGAGAAAAGTCATGATATTGCCGAGATGCCGCCCACAATTGACCAGTATGATACAAGCATATTTCCATTATTATGATATTTAGAAATTTACTTGGACAGCACAACATTGTTTTTACTTGTTCTTCAATTTATACTGGGCAAAGTAAATTATCTACTTCCCTTATCACGTACAAACTTCTATAGTTGACTACATTTAACAGGCAGAAAACACAACTAATATTCTTGTAGGCCTTGCCACCCTCGCATGCATTGGTAAATCATAAATTAATGCCCAAGTAGTAGCTTAGCAAAAACCTGTCGTCATGTGTGTTGTGTTGTCATCAACCGTCACTTCAGTGACAGTGAGTTCAGCACCTTCGAGGGTGACATGTCCTCGTTGCAGTACACAGAGGGCATCTGGGGATCAGTTAAACATTGCGTTTAGAATAATGAAAACTAGAGTGGTTACGAAGACAACATGTTTTCTCACATATAAACGACATAAGAAATAGAGTTCATGAAGCAGTGTTAATTATGGACGTGTGTAGAGCAGGTATAACAAAGTGTTCAGTCTCACAGGGGACTATAAATTATTGGAAGGTATCATCTGCTAGCAATGTGAACACACTTACGAACAAAGATAACACCTATCTCAGATGGGCGTGTTATACACAAGAATGTTGGATTTTCGATACGACTTGTCCACTTGTCATCTGGACTGTATGTTCTAGATGACAATATTGCTCAATATTATTAAATCACAAAGGACAACATAATTTGATTATTGTTAATTCCAAGAATGCAGTCGAAGATTAGCCTGGAATGGCCTATGCATCTGTGTTTCCAAAATAATTAATTTGCATTAGTTACAAAATTAATCTTCTAATCCGTTGCTTTAAAAAATAGACACATACCACAAAAACGTAGAATACACATATATAACAAGTTTGGATTCTTGATAAGCCAAAGGATTGTTATCTTTCCATCTGGACTTACCGGTAGTTCCAAGGGTGCCAATATTGTTAAATCTTGCTAAATGTACCTGGTTTACAAGGGGAAGTAACAGATCCAACACAGGAAATAAAAAATACTTGTTGTAGTTGCGCTTGTTTATCACCTCCCACACATACACCACACCACACAGACACATGCACACGTACACACAAACAAACATATATATATATATATATACTGTATATATAGGTATGTGTGTATTTATGTATTAGTAATATAAAGATATGAGCTGCAGTGGAAGAAGACAATAATTCACAGTGTACCTCCAACATTGTGGAATGTGACTGTCGCATAATGCCTGAACCTTTGGTAGTCAATGCTGTCCACGGGACCACCTCCTGACCTCCGCTTGTTCTCGAAGAACATTCTGAGCATTTCCTTACTAGTCTTCTGGCTGATACCTTTCACCATGACTGTGTTACTGGGGGCTGCTGGCTGCGGAGCTGGAGCCCTGGTATATTTGGTGGAGGTTTCACCTCGTGGTCTTGCTGAGAAGTCATGTTTCTGGAACCCTGAAGCACGACTTGTCACAGGCACATCTTGTGTAGGGCTGCTGTCACCTGCATCTCCCACTGACACAACTGACACGTGAGGATCAACTGACACGTGAGGACCAACTGACACGTGAGGACCAACTGACAGGTGAGGACCAACTGACACGTGAGGACCAACTGACATGTGAGGACCAACTGACATGTGAGGACCAACTGACTTGTGAGGACCAACTGCAAATCACCATCACAACAAATACATCAGTGGGATCAATTACATTACAATGTAATCACTTACAGTAGTATTACTTAGTTTCATGTATCTTACAATTATTATTACCACATGTTGAAGGCAACTAATATAGTATTATTACATTTAACATGAACTATTTTAATTTGATTATATAGTATTTTAGTATGTAAATGTGTTTTAACCCATGTGCATTGTTACATTTGTATGTGAATGAAAAGCATGCTTCTAGGGCCTGGTGCAATAGGCATTTGAGAAAAGGAAAGTTGGTTTGGGGAACTGGTTCATAGGTTCAATTAAAACATTTAACCAGGCAGCAGTACCACTGTCCCAGAAATGTCATGATACTGCCAAGATGCCGCCCACAGTTGACCACTATGATACAACCATATTTCAGTTATTAAAATAGTTAGAAATTGACTCGGACAACACAACCTTGTTTTTACTTGTTCTTCGATTTATACCGGGCAAAGTAAACTATATATTTCCCTTGTCACGTACAAACTTCTATAGTTGACTACATTTAACAGGCAGAAAACACAACTAATATTCTTGTAGGCCTTGCCGCCCTCGCATGCATTGGTAAATCATAAATTAATGCCCAAGTAGTAGCTTAGCAAAAACCTGTCGTCATGTGTGTTGTGTTGTCATCAACCGTCACTTCAGT
The DNA here is from genome assembly GCA_963995525.1 of Escarpia spicata. NCBI lineage: Eukaryota > Metazoa > Annelida > Polychaeta > Sabellida > Siboglinidae > Escarpia > Escarpia spicata. Next base: position 34,732,836 of record OZ023206.1, read on the forward strand.
GACAGCGAGTTCAGCATCTTCGAGAGTGAAATGTCCTCGTTGCAGTACACTGAGGGCATCTGGGGATCAGATAAACATTGTGTCTAAATGTAAGTGTTCAAAATAATACATAGTTGGTTTACAAGGGGAAGTAACAGATCCGACGCAGAAAAAAATACTTGTTATGGTCGCAGATTGATGGTCTTTATTATAAAGGAAATAAAACAAGGCAGCAGCTAAATTCCACTTTCCGTGTGTACATAAAGTATAGCACTGTATATGAAAGTAAAGGTAAGTTCTAATATAACACAGTATCCAGGCCTCAGGACTGTTCAGAGCACTTCACACTTTACTCACTGACAGACCTGTTCAATCGAACACCATCTTGACTTCTCTGGGAAGCACTCAGCCACTCTGCACTTAATGACTATTCAACATAAATAACCACCATTGTATTTAGCCAGGTACTCATTCATACAGCTGAGTGAACTAAAGCAATGTAGAGTAAACGATCTTACCCAAGGTTCGACACCACCACACAGGAGTCGAACCCGCGTTATCTCAGTCGAGAGTCCGGAGCTCTTACCGCTGGGCTACTGCGCTCAACAAATACGGAATATGCCAGCATTAACATTTGGCAATGTGAGAAAATACAGAAAAAGGCATTGATAGTTTAAATCAGATTTTAAACCCATCTGTATTGCAATTCCCGCGGAAAGTTGATAGTTAATGAGCTAGGTAATCATGTGCGCGTCAGAGTGAGTTTTATATGCCGTATTCCGATGTAATAGGCCCTACAAACACTAATCATAACAGAGGAACATTACTTTATTTTACGGTTACACACCAATACAACTTTGTTGGGAAAAAGCGAGAGATCCTCCAGTCTACCTGGGAACGTCAACAAGACAAGCCAACTGCAAAAACCTTCGCTGCTTCAGCTTATTTTGAGAAACATGGTTTCGATTGCGACCCAGGAAAACTAATCTACATCAGTAAACGTAAACATACACACACACAAGAAACTATTGTATCCAACAATTGCTGCTTCAAAGGGTAACCAAATACTAGGGCTAATTAGGAGAAATGTCACATATAAGGAGAAACAGCTAATTGTACCACTGTACAAAGCAATAGTACAGCCACATTTGGAATATTGTATACAAGCGTGGAGGCCATTTTGTAAGAAGGACATAGGTAAGCTAGAAATCGTGCAACGAATAACAACTAAGCTGGTTCCTGAACTGAAAGATCTTCGTTATGAAAGACGCCTATTAGAATGTGGGTTGACAACATTAGAGACTAGGAGACTAAGAGGAGACCAAACAGAAGTTTCTAACATATTGAATGGTTATGAGAATATTCACAGAAATATTTTCTTCAAACTGAAAGAAGGCAGTATAACCAGAGGGCACAATGCAGCATTAGTCAAGGAACATTGTAGGTTGGATATGAGAAAGTACTCATTCTCTCAGAGGACAATAAATAACTGGAATGACTTATTTGATAATTGTGTTAATGCTAGCAATGTAAACATGTTCACAAATAAAACTGACAGCTATCTGGCGAGGGCGCGTTATACGTAGGTAGATAATTGTTGGACTCTCGATAAGCTAAAGGCTTCCTTGTCCGCATGCCATCTGGAGCTTATAGCTCTGGTCGGCAATATTGTTAAACTGCAGAAAGTAACGTTATATGATATCATAACATTATATGGAGGAAGAGTGTACAATTTATCATAACCCTGAATCCAGTTAATTGTTTTTCGCCAGTCCTTGTGGCCTATTATACATTCCCGGTAATATATTATTTTCATTTTTGTCACGAATAAATAATCACTACAAAACATTCAATATATTTAATGCTAAACAGTATGAAAATGGCTTGATTTATATTACCTTGCGAAAAGATAAATAAAACATGCACTTTTTAAAAAGTTGGTGTTAGGCTTGAACCGACATCTATCATTGTAAACATGCTGTGAATGTAGAATAAGTGCTAGCATCTTGCACGACATTTGAGCCTCGTCAGACCTAAGCATTCTGAAAAGCGCGCCAAAATATGCATATTCGAAGAAGACCAGTTGCACAGCTTAAATTGTGAAATTATTAATATACTGAATTCTACTAAAATTATTCTCTTGGTGGAAATGGACATACACAGGAAGATGTAATATCATATACATTCAAGCAATAGGATTTTTGTATTCCCTTTAAGTCCATGGTTCCCCCCACACATACATCACACCACACACACATGTTCACACAAACATATATGTATAAATATATAAAGGTATATATATTTATATATGTATGTATGTATTAGTAATATAAAGATATGGGCTGCAGTGGAAGAAGAAAATAATTCACAGTGTACCTCCAACGTTGTGGAATGTGACTGTCGCATAATGCCTGAACCTTTGGTAGTCAATGCTGTCCACGGGACCACCTCCTGACCTCCGCTTGTTCTCGAAGAACATTCTGAGCATTTCCTTACTAGTCTTCTGGCTGATACCTTTCACCTTGACCATGTTACTGGGGGCTGCTGGCTGTGGAGCTGGAGCCCTGGTATATTTGGTGGAGGCTTCACCTCGTGGTCTTGCTGAGAAGTCATGTTTCTGGAACCCTGAAGCACGACTTGTCATAGGCACATCTTGTGTAGGGCTGCTGTCACCTGCATCTCCCACTGACACAACTGACATGTGAGGACCAACTGACATGTGAGGACCAACTGACATGTGAGGACCAACTGACTTGTGAGGACCAACTGATATGTGAGGACCAACTGCAAATCACCATCACAACAAATACACCAGTGGGATCAATTACATTACAATGTAATCACTTACAGTAGTATTACTTAGTTTCATGTATCTTACAATTATTATTACCACATGTTGAAGGCAACTAATATAGTATTATTACATTTAACATGAACTATTTTAATTTGATTATATAGTATTTTAGTATGTAAATGTGTGTTAACCCATGTGCATTGTTACATTTGTATGTGAATGAAAAGCATGCTTCTAGGGCCTGGTGCAATAGGCATTTGAGAATAGGAAAGTTGGTTTGGGGAACTGGTTCATAGGTTCAATTAAAACATTTAACCAGGCAGCAGTACCACTGTCCCAGAAATGTCATGATACTGCCAAGATGCCGCCCACAGTTGACCACTATGATACAACCATATTTCAGTTATTAAAATAGTTAGAAATTGACTCGGACAACACAACCTTGTTTTTACTTGTTCTTCGATTTATACCGGGCAAAGTAAACTATATATTTCCCTTGTCACGTACAAACTTCTATAGTTGACTACATTTAACAGGCAGAAAACACAACTAATATTCTTGTAGGCCTTGCCGCCCTCGCATGCATTGGTAAATCATAAATTAATGCCCAAGTAGTAGCTTAGCAAAAACCTGTCGTCATGTGTGTTGTGTTGTCATCAACCGTCACTTCAGTGACAGCGAGTTCAGCATCTTCGAGAGTGAAATGTCCCCGTTGTAGTACACTGAGGGCATCTGGGGATCAGATAAACATTGTGTCTAAATGTAAGTGTTCAAAATAATACATAGTTGGTTTACAAGGGGAAGTAACAGATCCGACGCAGAAAAAAATACTTGTTATGGTCGCAGATTGATGGTCTTTATTATAAAGGAAATAAAACAAGGCAGCAGCTAAATTCCACTTTCCGTGTGTACATAAAGTATAGCACTGTATATGAAAGTAAAGGTAAGTTCTAATATAACACAGTATCCAGGCCTCAGGACTGTTCAGAGCACTTCACACTTTACTCCCTGACAGACCTGTTCAATCGAACACCATCTTGACTTCTCTGGGAAGCACTCAGCCATTCTGCACTTAATGACTATTCAACATAAATAGCCACCATTGTATATAGCCAGGTACTCATTCATACAGCTGAGTGAACTAAAGCAATGTAGAGTAAACGATCTTGCCCAAGGTTCGACACCGCCACACAGGAGTCGAACCCGCGTTATCTCAGTCGAGAGTCCGGAGCTCTTACCGCTGGGCTACTGCGCTCAACAAATGCGGAATATGCCAGCATTAACATTTGGCAATGTGAGAAAATACAGAAAAAGGCATTGATAGTTTAAATCAGATTTTAAACCCATCTGTATTGCAATTGCCGCGGAAAGTTGATAGTTAATGAGCTAGGCAATCACGTGCGCGTCAGAGTGAGTTTTTTTTATGCCGTATTCCGATGTAATAGGCCCTACAAACACTAATCATAACAGAGGAACATTACTTTATTTTACGGTTACACACCAATACAACTTTGTTGGGAAAAAGCGAGAGATCCTCCAGTCTACCTGGGAACGTCAACAAGACAAGCCAACTGCAAAAACCTTCGCTGCTTCAGCTTATTTTGAGAAACATGGTTTCGATTGCGACCCAGGAAAACTAATCTACATCAGTAAACGTAAACATACACACACAAGAAACTATTGTATCCAACAATTGCTGCTTCAAAGGGTAACCAAATACTAGGGCTAATTAGGAGAAATGTCACATATAAGGAGAAACAGCTAATTGTACCACTGCACAAAGCAATAGTACGGCCACATTTGGAATATTGTATACAAGCATGGAGGCCATTTTGTAAGAAGGACATAGGTAAGCTAGAAAACATTCAAAGAATAACAACTAAGCTGATTCCTGAACTGAAAGATCTTCGTTATGAAAGACGCCTATTAGAATGTGGGTTGACAACATTAGAGACTAGGAGACTAAGAGGAGACCAAACAGAAGTTTATAACATATTGAATGGTTATGAGAATATTCACAGAAATATTTTCTTCAAACTGAAAGAAGGCAGTATAACCAGAGGGCACAATGCAGCATTAGTCAAGGAACAGTGTAGATTGGATATGAGAAAGAACTCATTCTCTCAGAGGACAATAAATAACTGGAATGACTTATTTGATAATTGTGTTAACGCTAGCAATGTAAACATGTTCACAAATAAAACTGACAGCTATCTGGCGAGGGCGCGTTTTACGTAGGTAGATAATTGTTGGACTCTCGATAAGCCAAAGGTTTCCTTGTCCGCATGCCATCTGAAGCTTATAGCTCTGGTCGGCAATATTGTTAAACTGCAGAAAGTAACGTTATATGATATCATAACATTATATGGAGGAAGAGTGTACAATTTATCATAACCCTGAATCCAGTTAATTGTATTTCGCCAGTCCTTGTGGCCTATTATACATTCCCGGTAATATATTACTTTCATTTTTGTCACGAATAAATAATCACTACAAAACATTCAATATATTTAATGCTAAACAGTATGAAAATGGCTTGATTTATATTACCTTGCGAAAAGATCAATAAAACATGCACTTTTTAAAAAGTTGGTGTTAGGCTTGAACCCGACATCTATCATTGTAAACATGCCGTGAATGTAGAGTAAGTGCTAGCATCTTGCACGACATTTGAGCCTCGTTAGACCTAAGCATTCTGAAAAGCTCGCCAAAATATGCATATTCGAAGAAGACCAGTTGCACAGCTTAAATTGTGAAATTATTAACATACTGAATTCTACTAAAATTATTCTCTTGGTGGAAATGGACATACACAGGAAGATGTAATATCATATACATTCAAGCAATAGGATTTTTGTATTCCCTTTAAGTCCATGGTTCCCCCCACACATACATCACACCACACACACATGCACATGTTCACACAAACATATATATATAAATATATAAAGGTATATATATGTATATATGTATGTATGTATTAGTAATATAAAGATATTAGCTGCAGTGGAAGAAGACAATAATTCACAGTGTACCTCCAACGTTGTGGAATGTGACATAATGCCTGAACCTTTGGTAGTCAATGCTGTCCACGGGACCACCTCCTGACCTCCGTTTGTTCTCGAAGAACATTCTGAGCATATCCTTACTAGTCTTCTGGCTGATACCTTTCACCACGACTGTGTTACTGGGGGCTGCTGGCTGCGGAGCTGGAGCCCTGGTATATTTGGTGGAGGCTTCACCTCGTGGTCTTGCAGAGAAGTCATGTTTCTGGAACCCTGAAGCACGACTTGTCATAGGCACATCTTGTGTAGGGCTGCTGTCACCTGCATCTCCCACTGACACAACTGACTTGTGAGGACCAACTGACATGTGAGGACCAACTGACATGTGAGGACCAACTGACTTGTGAGGACCAACTGCAAATCACCATCACAACAAATACACCAGTGGGATCAATTACATTACAATGTAATCACTTACAGTAGTATTACTTAGTTTCACGAATATTACAATTAGTATTATTATTATTATTACCACATGTTGAAGACAAGTAATATAGTATTATTACATTTAACATAAACTATTTTATTTTGATTATATAGTATTTTAGTATGTAAGTGCATGTTAACTCATGTGCATTGTATTTGAATGAATGGCATGCTTCTAGGGCCTGGTGCAATAGGCATTTGAGAAAAGGAAAGTTGGTTTGGGGAACTGGTTCATAGGTTCAATTAAAACATTTAACCAGGCAGCAGCAACACTGTCCCAGGGTATCCTGCAATATCTGGCAACCCAAACAAAATAAAAGGTAAGTTCTTCTCTAGCACAGTATCCAGTCCTTGGGACTGCTCAAGGCTCCTTAGACTTCAGACTGTACTCCTTGGCAAACCCTGTTCAATCAAACATTCAGTCACGCTGAAATTAGCCATCATTATTTGTTGATTGAGCTAACACAGAATGAGCCGTGATTACATCAACTTGTAGATTCCTTTGACATCTAATATGTCATGGTGGCTTACGTGAAGAACAGCTAATTGATCACGCATGTCGTCTGGCTTTAGGTTGTTATATACGCATATTACCTGATGAAACTGAATTTTGATGTGGCTGCAATGCTAAATGTTACTTACTGTGGAACCCAGTTAATCCTAGTACTTTTGTCCCCAGCAAGAACTAATCTATAGAGAGGCACGTCGCCCTGTGATATACATTAAGTGACTGAGTCTTCCATGGACGGGCAAGAATTGTATTTAATAAGTATAACCTGCCGAATGCAGTGTGTGTTATGACTCATCCTAGCATATCATGACAGTCGGCACCCAGCCAACGAGACAGGTCCACTCCAGTGAGGCCCTTAGGCAGGATTTCAAAATTTTCCAATTTTTCCGTACTCATTTTTATTTCCCCATTATACTCAATAAAAACCCATGACACATGCACTGGTCACTGCCGTTGGCACATGGTGAATACTTAGACGGCTGAGCTAGGCTCTCCTAAAACCTCCTGCACCTCCTCTGAGTGCTCTCCGAAAACCTCCAACTGCACCTCCCCACCCGAGGCTCGCAAAATACTCAAACTTCAAACTCCTGCATTCGCTTTCACACTTAGCAAACGCTTGTTTTATGATGACACAAACACTGTCTTGACTTTGGTATTGGGAAAATAAAATGACGTCCTGGTCCAACACAAGATCATGGTATTTGAAAAAATAAAAAATCCGTTATTCAAACCCCAAAATACGTTTTATTTCAAAAGTAAACCCCAATGCGATATTCCAACAAACACGTACCATCTCTGGCTAAGGGCGTAACTCCAGTTACCATCCATACAACTGGTTAATGTAGCCTTTTTATGAAGAAGATTTTGCCTGGTCAGTACAGTCTAATTATTGCCAGAGGGTATACTTTATCGCCCACATTATCACTGATTTTGTTGTAGATGTCGAGCACTTGATATGTTGCATATATCAGAGGTGTCAATTTGTAAGTTTTACCCGTAAGCCTTATGGATGTTTGTGAATTGTATGAACTAATGGGTGTACGATGCAATCCTTACGGATATTTATGATTTTTACGCAAACAAATTCAATCGCGATCTCCATGAAATATTTTAAAATGGCGCAGATTTTTTATCTATGGCCACCCGTCTTTACTGAGCTTAACTGCGGCGAGATTTACCGAATGCCTTCCAGTGTGCTCTGCGCATGCCGAAAACAAATGTGTACATCAAATGTCTTTTCTTGAAGTGAACGTACAAGACATACATATTCTAGTGACTGACCTTTGCCATCTTGATTCTGTTTGACATTGATAGAAGTGGTCGAATCATTCCACCCTTCTTTCGCCTTCTTGACTGTCAATGTGGCACCATCCAGGCAGAGCTTGCTCATTGATATGACCTTCTCAGCAACTGCAAAATACAACAATATATATTCGTCTTTATGATGCGATCATTTTGATCCACATACATAGTGAACACCCATGGTCTTCTTCTTCTCGCGTTTGTCTACTGCCTACTCTTAGAGAGTGTTGTTGAGCCACTCCCGGGTCGCCAGGTCCAGCTCGGCGATGCCAGTCTCTCCTTGAGGAACACCGTAGAGAGTGCAGTGGCTGATAATGTGGTCTGTTGTTTGTTGAGCCGCACCGCATTCACAAGCAGCGCTTCCACATAGTCCCCAACTGTGCATATTAGCTTTAAAACGTCCAACTCCCGTTTGCAGGCGGTTTAGCTTCATCCAAGCCTTTCGCAGGAGGTCGGAACCAGCACAGTGCACAGATAGTTCTGGAATGAGCCTATGTAGGGAGGTTGGTTTGGACAGCCAGTCCTCTCTCCATTTGGTTGATATCCAGTGTGCTATTGTTTTACTGGGGCCCAGACATTTCATGAGTTCATGTATGTACCTGACAAAAAGGTGTCGTGACTTCAGGCGTTGTACACCAGCCCTTTCTGAGCAAACGTTGTATAGTAGATGGTCACTGTTTTTTGTACGCTTGTCCAAGACCAGCACAGCTGCATGTCTTCGAAGTGTCGGTGGTGCAATGCCTGCAAGCACCGATAAGTGTTCATTTTTTGTTGCTCTAAAACATCCAGTGACGCCTCGTAGGGAGTTGTTGATGCTGACGTCCAGTTTTGATGTGTGTGCACTTCTGCACCATACCGGTGCACGGTATTCCCCTGGTGCATACCCTAATGCCAAGGTAGAGGTGCATAGTGTCTTGGTGCTTGCTCCCCAAGTTGTACTATCAAGCCGGCGTATTAGCGCTCCACGTGATGCTACTTTTGCACTTAAATTTTCCAGACGTTGCCTATAATTCAGTGACCTGTCTAGTTTAATGCCCGGGTATGTAGGGGCTGCTTGACAGACGAGACGTATATTGTTCACAAACACATTCATTGCACGTTTTTCACTGAGTTTCAGTCGCCATTGTTTCAGCTGAAACACCCATGGTTAGGTACAACCTTAGAATACTTTGTTTTGTTTATGTATGTGAAGCCACATAATATTGACTTATTGAACGTCATTTTGTCTAAATGAAATTATTTTAGTACGAAGCAATAGTAACCTACAGGATAAATAAATAAAATTAATGTATCATTACAACAAGATACTCGTATATATGTCCATATACAGGTATTACATGCATCAAATTTACAAACTGTCAGTTGTCATATTATATAATATATTACCAAGAAGGTACAGAGTTAGTAATTCATTCATAGCATATATAACAGTTTTTAGTTGCACATTGTTAAGTATAGGTAGTGAGATAATAAAGCTTGATATACGTTGTGAAGCCATATAAACTGTAGTGTTGATGTAATGTTTTGTTAAATTAGTTGCGTTACTTAATGGCCAGGAAGAGGGTGGATGCACTGAGAGTGGGGGTGGAAGGAGAAGAGGGTGGATGCACTGAGAGTGGGGGTGGAAGGAGAAGAGGTTGGATGCACTGAGAGTGGGGGTGGAAGGAGAAGAGGTGGGATGCACTGAGAGTGGGGGTGGAAGGAGAAGAGGGTGGATGCACTGAGAGTAGGGGTGGAAGGAGAAGACGAATGTTGCAACTGGGATGGAAGGACTGTGCAATGAGATATCTGGCAGTTTTGGAATGCGATAACGACAGATGGCATGTGCAGATGGGTGGTGGACATGGCAATGCAGGTGGAGTGGCAGAAGGAAACAACATATCTTGGTGACCAGTATGGCCTTACTGTGACAAAGAGAAGAGCAACAACATGGTCAGTTGTACATTTTAAATACTAACCTCCAGGATTCTCAAACGTCACCTTTGCGGCTGACTTGTCCGTGTGACGATGGATGTTAATGACCGTGTCCCCTCCAGCACGTTTGCTCTCAAAGAAGAGCTCAATGGTATCGTCGGTTGTGGATGACTTGATTCCACTGACCTCGACAGTTTTCTCATCCCACACATCCTGTGCATGAGGCCCGTCTAGGTGAATACCCCCTGTTAACATAACAGGATATTACAGACACAATTTACATGTAATCGCTTAGCATATTGGCAGGACTTTAATAAATTCGTTGATGCCAACTATTTAGTTATGTGTTCATTTAAGGGACATGTAACCGGTCGACCTTTACCCCAAAAGGTGCTGGTCAGCCAGACCAACAACTTTGAAAATTGCTGGTCCAGCAGCAAAGTTACTGATCCACATTTTATAAAGTTACATGAAAAGAACAGCACAATTTGCGAACACACCTGTTAAATAATATTGAATAATAATGTACAATTGTATTGTCAGCTGATAATCATTTAATACTGGTATATGTCAGATAGGAATACAAAAAGCTTCAAATCCTTTCACAACTTGTCCAAGGTCAGACGTGTATAAGACAGTGTATGAGGCAGCCATCTGGTGCCTCCTATGCACATTGGCATCCGGATGTTACACTTCTGCGGCAGCAGTCTCTTTAAGGGTGATAATGAGTGAGTGAGTGAGAGAGTGAGTGGGTAAGTGAGTGAGTGATGGAGTGAGCGAGCGAGTGGGTGAGTGTGTGGATGGTTGAGTGGGTGGGTGGGTTGTTGAGTGGGTGTTTGGGTGGGTGGGTGGTTGAGAGGGTAAGTGGGTGCGTGAGTGAGTGAGTGAGTGAGTGAGTGAGTGAGTGAGTGAGTGAGTGAGTGAGTGAGTGAGTGAGTGAGTGAGTGAGTGAGTGAGTGAGTGAGTGAGTGAGTGAGTGAGTGAGTGAGTGAGTGAGTGAGTGAGTGAGTGAGTGAGTGGGTCACTGGTGAGTAATGATTGGATGGATGAATAGGTGAGTAGGTGGGTGGGTGTATGGGTAAGTGAGTGTTTGTGTGAGTGAATGTGAGTGAGTGAGTGAGTGAGTGAGTGAGTGAGTGAGTGAGTGAGTGAGTGAGTGAGTGAGTGAGTGAGTGAGTGAGTGAGTGAGTGAGTGAGTGAGTGAGTGAGTGAGTGAGTGAGTGAGTGACTGATTGGGTGGTTAATGAGTTGGTGACTGAGTGAGTGAGGGAGTGAGAATGAATTGGTGAATGAGTGATTTGGAGATTTAGTGAGTGAGCATGTGAGTGAGTAGATGTGTGGATGATTGCATGAAGGGATAAGTGAGTGGGAGATTGAGTGAGTGGATGAGTGGGTGGGTGGGTTGGTGGGTGGGTGAGTGAGAGAAGGATGAGTGGGAAATGAAGGGATGAATGACTGGATGGGTGGGTGGGTGAGTCAGTGAATGGGCGAGTGATTGAGTGGGTGAGTTGGTGTTTGTGTGAGTGAATTGGTGAGTGTGGTTGAATGGGTGGGTAGGTCGATGGGTGGGTGGTGTATTGAGTGATTGAGGGAGTTACTGAGTGTGTGAGTGGGAGAGTGTGCAGATGAGTAGGAGTATGTGTGGATGAGTGGGTGGATTGATGGTTGGCGAGTGAGTTGGTGAGTGAGTGAGTGAGTGAGTGAGTGAGTGAGTGAGTGAGTGAGTGAGTGAGTGGGTGGGTGGGTGGGTGGCTGAGTGAGTGAGTGAGTGAGTGAGTGAGTGAGTGAGTGAGTGAGTGAGTGAGTGAGTGAGTGAGTGAGTGAGTGAGTGAGTGAGTGAGTGAGTGAGTGAGTGAGTGAGTGAGTGAGTGAGTGAGTGAGTGAGTGAGTGAGTGAGTGAGTGAGTGAGGGACTGACTGACTGACTGATTGATTGATTGAGTCAGTGAGTGGGTGGCAGAATGAGTGGGGATGAATGGATGAGTGACTGTCTGAGTGAGTAAGACTGCGATTAAGTGAGTAATCGTGCAAGCAAGTGAGCAGGTGAGTGGGTGGTTGGATGTGGAAGGGGGTGGGATTGTGGAAAGAGTGAGTGAGTGAGTGAATGGGTGAGTGAGTGAGTGAGTGAGTGAGTGAGTGAGTGAGTGAGTGAGTGAGTGAGTGAGTGAGTGAGTGAGTGAGTGAGTGAGTTAGTGACTGAGTGAGTGAATGATTGAGTGGGAGAATGAGTGGGGATAAATTAGGTATGACTGGATGAATGACTAGAAAAGTGGGTGAGTGGGAAGGTGAGTCAGTCAGTCGGTGAGTGGATGCGTGGGTGAGTTGTTGATTTTGTGAGTGAGTGAGTGAGTGAGTGAGTGAGTGAGTGAGTGAGTGAGTGAGTGAGTGAGTGAGTGAGTGAGTGAGTGAGTGAACAAGTGAGTGTGTAGGTGAGTGGGTGGGGGGGTAGATGTGTGGGTGAGCTGGTGAGTGACTGGATGAATGATTGGATGGATGAATAGGTGAGTAGGTGGGTGGGTGTAATGGTAAGTGAGTGTTTGTGTGAGTATGTGAGTGAGTAGATGTGTGGATGATTGCATGAAGGGAGAAGTGAGTGGGAGATTGAGTGAGTGGATGAGTGGGTGGGTGGGTTGGTGGGTGGGTGAGTGAGAGAAGGATGAGCGGGAAATGAAGGTGAGTGAGTGAGTGAGTGAGTGAGTGAGTGAGTGAGTGAGTGAGTGAGTGAGTGAGTGAGTGAGTGAGTGAGTGAGTGAGTGAGTGAGTGAGGGACTGACCGATTGATTGAGTCAGTGAGTGGGTGGCAGAATGAGTGGGGATGAATGGATGAGTGACTGTCTGAGTGAGTAAGACTGCGATTAAGTGGATAATCGTGCAAGCAAGTGAGCAGGTGAGTGGGTGGTTGGATGTGGAAGGGGGTGGGATTGTGGAAAGAGTGAGTGAGTTAGTGAGTGAATGGCTGAGTGAGTGTGTGGGTGGGTAAGTGGGAGAGCAAATGTGTGGTTGAGTGACTGAGTGTGTGATTCAGTGACTGAATGTGTGAGTCAGTGGTTATAAATAGATGAGTGACGGGATGTGTAAAAGGGTGAAAGGGTGGTGAGTAGGTGAGTGGGTGACTTGGTGGATGAGTGATCAAGTGGGTGAGTGAGTGATGGTGGTGAGTAAGTGAGTGGGTGACTTGGTGGATGAGTGATCAAGTGGGTGAGTGAGTGATGGTGAGTCGGTGGTGAGTCAGTGACTAAGTGAGTGGATGGGTGGGTGAGTCGGTGAGTGCGTGAGTGAGCGAGTGAGTGAGTGAGTGATTGTGTGAGTGAGAGACTGTGTTGGAGTAGGAGTAGGAGTAGGGGTGAATGGATGAGGGACTGGGTGAGTAAGTGAGGGAGTGAGTAATGGAGCAAGCAAGTGGGTCCGTGTTTGAGTGGGTGGACAGGGGAGTGGGGGGGATGGTGGAAAGAGTGAGTGGGTGAGTGAATGGGTGGGAAAATTAGTGGGGGATGAATGGGGTATAATTGAATGAGTGACTGGATGAGTGCATGAGTGGGAGGGTGAGTCAATGGGTGGGTGAGTTGGTGAGTGTGTCATTGAGTCAGTGAACGAGTGAGTGTGTAGGTGAGTGGGAAATTGAGTTGGTGAATGAGCGAGTGAGTGAATGGGAGATTTAGTGAGTGAACCGGTGAGTGATTTGGGTGAGTGGATGTTTGCATGATGGGGTAAATGAGTGAGAGATTTATTTAGTGTGCTGGTGAATAAGTGGTTGAGTGGTAGAATGACAGGGGGATGAATGGGATATGAACGGATAAGTGACTGGATGAATAGCTGAGTGGGTCGAAAGTCAGTGAGTGGGTGGGTGAGTGAGTGAGTGTGTGGGTGGGACAATGGTGAGTGATTGGGGAGTAAATGGGTGAGTGGGGCGACAGTGGGGGTGTGATGCATGCGTGCATGTATGTGTATTAACACATGTATGTGCATGCGAGCCTGTGCATGCGCCATGTAAAAAGCAAAACATAGCCATAACATTTCTCAGTAAATTATGCATCTGAACTTTGTTCCGCTGATAGAAAGTCAAGTGAATTATCATCATACAATAACCGGTAAACAAGGACACGTGTAGGGGAAGAACATTTACAACGTGTTATGGAAAAACAAATTGTGGTGACCATTCAGTTGATATGTAATTATTGCACCTGATTATGAATAATTGAAATGTGTAATTATGTATGTTCCTGCATTCTACAACTTGAAGGAATTATTGCAAATGTAATATTACACAGAACACAAGTGCTAAGTGAAAACCACGAAACGGTAACAGTAACACACAAAAAATAACTTCTACCTATTAATTCAGTTAACTTACCTCTGTGATCTTGAGTCTGGTTGACATTGCCCGAAGTGCACAAATCATGCCAGCGTCCTGTCGCCTTCTTAACGGTCAATGTGGCGCCATCTAGCTTCAGGTTGCGCATCGCATTGACGCTCTCTGCAACTACGACACAATAATTCACATTCAGTTGTATGATGTATTCAATCTTGATACACAAATAATTCCCATTTACAAATATACATTTTTGGATGTCTATCTATTTGGCTATTCCATGTTTGTTTTCCAGATATTAAGACCACAAGTTTCATTGAGGTCGCTACCATCGATACTGTAGGTTGGTGTAACTGGATTTCGCAGTTTGTGGAGGTGATCGTGCAGAGCCTGGCTGTCATTCTTGTCCTTGACCTTTCTGCAGAGGAAACTATCATCAGCGAGAAGACGGCATTTTAAAAGATACTTGAAACACAATATCCTTCACTCTAGTGTGGCTGTTTGCAATACTATTTGCTTATGCAATTACTCAATTGGACGTCCGAAATACTAACCTTCAGGGTTCTCGAATGTCACATATGCAACTGTTTTGTTTGTACCACACTGTATTTTATCAACCCTATCACCACCAGAATGACGTTTGCTCTCAAAGAACAACTCAATGGCATCTTCGGTTGTAGATGTCTTAATTCCACAGACCTCGATGGTTTTCCTGTCCCAGTCATACTGTGTTGGAGACACTTTAAATGCCGCCTCTTCCAGGGTTAGATCACCTCTGCTGAGTACACGATTTGCAACTACAACCATATCACATGCATGCAGGAAACGTAATTATATGGAAATTGCATGGACATGAGTCATTCCCCAAAAAATTGTGTGTGCCTGTGTGAGTGTTTTTGTGTGCGTGCGTGCGTGCGTGCGTTCGTGCGTGCGTGTGTGCGTGCGTGTGTGCTGTGTGTGGTAATGAATGGGTGGGTGACTAAGCGGGTGGTTGAGTGAGAAGGTGAGTGGTTGGGTGAGTGGGTGACTGATAGGGTGGGTGAGTGGGTGACTGATTGGGTGGGTGAGTGGGTGACTGATTGGGTGGGTGAGTGAAATGCTGAGTGAGTTGGTAAATGAGTGAGTGAGTGTGTGAGTGAGATAGTAGATGAGTGAGTGAGTGAGTGAGTGAATGGGTGAGTGGGAGAATGAATGGGGATGAATTAGGTATGACTGGATGAATGACTGGAAAAGTGGGTGAGTGGGAAGGTGAGTCAGTCAGTCGGTGAGTGGATGCGTGGGTGAGTTGTTGATTTTGTGAGTGAGTGAACGAGTCAGTCGGTAGGTGAGTGGATGGGTGGGTAGATGGGTGGGTGAGCTGGTGAGTGACTGGATGAATGATTGGGTGGATGAATAGGTGAGTAGGTGGGTGGGTGTATGGGTGAGTGAGTGTTTGTATGAGTGAGTGAGTGAGTGAGTGAGTGAGTGAGTGAGTGAGTGAGTGAGTGAGTGAGTGAGTGAGTGAGTGAGTGAGTGAGTGAGTGAGTGAGTGAGTGAGTGAGTGAGTGAGTGAGTGAGTGAGTGAGTGAGTGAGTGAGTGAGTGAGTGAGTGAGTGAGTGAGTGAGTGAGTGAGTGAGTGAGTGAGTGAGTGAGTGAGTGAGTGAGTGAGTGAGTGAGTGAGTGAGTGAGTGAGTGAGTGAGTGAGTGAGTGAGTGAGTGAGTGAGTGAGTGAGTGAGTGAGTGAGTGAGTGAGTGAGTGAGTGAGTGAGTGAGTGAGTGAGTGAGTGAGTGAGTGAGTGATTGGGTGGTTAGTGAGTTGGTGAGTTGGTGACTGAGTGACTGAAGGAGTGAGTGAAAGATTGAATTGGTGAGTGAGTGATTTGGAGATTTAGTGAGTGAGCGTGTGAGTGAGCAGATGTGTGGATGATTGCATGAAGGGATAAGAGAGTGGGAGATTAAGTGAGTGGATGAGTGGGTGGGTGGGTTGGTGAGTGAGAGAGGGATGAGTGCGAAATGAAGGGATGAATGACTGGATGATTGTGTGGGTGAGTCAGTGAACGGGTGAGTGATTGAGTGGGTGAGTTGGTGTTTGTTTGAGTGAATTGGTGAGAGTGGTTGAATGGGTGGGTAGGTCGATGGGTGGGTGGTGTATTGAGTGATTGAGTGAGTTAGTGAGTGTGTGAGTGAGTGGGTGAATGAGTGGGGTGTGAGTGTGGCTCCTATGAGAGCAACTGTTATTGTCTTAATAGGAGTCACAGACCCCATCTAATTTGAAATTACACTGCATTTGTATATATATGCCTGTTCATGTTACATTAATTTGATATTATACACATATTGTAATTGGGGTCTAAATAAAACTTTCTTGTTCTTGAGTGGGTGAGTGTGTGGATGAGTGGGAGTATGTGTGGGTGAGTGGGTGGATTGATGGTTGGCGAGTGAGTTGGCGAGTCAATGGGTGGTTGAGTGAGTGAGTGAGTGAGTGAGTGAGTGAGTGAGTGAGTGAGTGAGTGAGTGAGTGAGTGAGTGAGTGAGTGAGTGAGTGAGTGAGTGAGTTGGTGAATGAGTGAGTGAGCCAGGGAGAGAGAGGGTGGGTGGGTGAATGAGTGAGTGATTAAGTATGTGAGTGAGTGAGTGAGTGAGTGAGTGAGTGAGTGAGTGAGTGAGTGAGTGAGTGAGTGAGTGAGTGAGTGAGTGAGTGAGTGAGTGAGTGAGTGAGCGAGCGAGCGAGTGAGTGAGGGACTGACCGATTGATTGATTGATTGAGTCAGTGAGTGGGTGGCAGAATGAGTGAGGATGAATAGATGAGTGACTGGCTGAGTGAGTAAGACTGTGATTAAGTGAGTAATCGTGCAAGCAAGTGAGCAGGAGAGTGGGTGGTTGGATGTGGAAGGGGGTAGGATTGTGGAAAGAGTGAGTGAGTGAGTTTGTGAGTGAATGGGTGAGTGAGTGACTGAGTGTGTGATTCAGTGACTGAATGAGTGTGTGAGTCAGTGGTTATAAACAGATGAGTAATGGGATGTGTAGAAGGGTGAAGAGTAGGTGAGTGGGTGATTTGGTGGATGAGTGATCAAGTGGTTGAGTGAGTGATGGTGAGTCGGTGGTGAGTCAGTGACTAAGTGAGTGGATGGGTGGGTGAGTCGGTGTGTGGGTGAGTGAGTGAGTGAGTGTGTGAGTGAGAGACTGTTTTGGAGTGGGAGTATGAGTAGGGGTGAGTGGATGAGGGACTGGGTGAGTAAGTGAGGGAGTGAGTAATGGAGCAAGCAAGTGGGTCCGTGTTTGGGTGGGTGGACGGGGGAGTGGGGTGATGGTGGAAAGAGTGAGTGGGTGAGTGAATGGGTGGGAAAATGAATGGGGGGTGAATGGGGTATGATTGAATGAGTGACTGGATGAGTGCCTGAGTGGGAGTGGGAGTCAATGGGTGGGTGAGTTGGTGAATGTGTCAGTGAGTGAGTGAACGAGTGAGTGGGTAGGTGAGTGGGAAATTGAGTTGGTGAATTAGTGAGTGAGTGAATGGGAGATTTAGTGAGTGAACCGGTGAGTGATTTGGGTTAGTGGATGTTTGCATGATGGGGTAAATGAGTGAGAGATTTATTGAGTATGCTGGTGAGTAAGTGGGTGAGTGGTAGAATGACAGGGGAATGAATGGGATATGAACGGATAAGTGACTGGATGAATGGCTGAGTGGGTCGAAAGTCAGTGAGTGGGTGAGTGAGTGAGTGAGTGAGTGAGTGAGTGAGTGAGTGAGTGAGTGAGTGAGTGAGTGAGTGAGTGAGTGAGTGAGTGAGTGAGTGAGTGAGTGAGTGAGTGAGTGAGTGAGTGAGTGAGTGAGTGAGTGAGTGAGTGAGTGAGTGGGTGGGACACTGGTGAGTGATTGGGGAGTAAATGGGTGAGTGGGGCGACAGTGGGGGTGTGATGCATGCGTGCATGTATGTGTGTTAACACATGTATGTGCATGCGAGCCTGTGTATGCGTCTATGCGTCATGTAAAAAGCAAAATATAGCCATAACATTTCTCAGTAAATTATGCATTTGAACTTTGTTCCGCTGATAGAAAGTCAAGTGAATTATCATCATACAATAACCGGTAAACAAGGACACGTGTAGGGGAAGAACATTTACAATGTGTTATGGAAAAAACAAATTGTGGTGACCATTCATTTGATATGTAATTATTGCACTTGATTATAAATAATTGAAATGTGTAATTATGTCTACTCCTGCATTCTACAACTTGAAGGAATTATTGCAAATGTAATATTACACAGAACACAAGTGCTAAGTGAAAACCACGAAATGGTAACAGTAACACAAAAAACATAACTTCTACCTATTAATTCAGTTAACTTACCTCTGTGATCTTGAGACTGGTTGACATTGCCCGAAGTGCACAAATCATGCCAGCGTCCTGTCGCCTTCTTAACGGTCAATGTGGCGCCATCTAGCTTCAGGTTGCGCATCGCAATGACCCTCTCTGCAACTACGACACAATAATTCACATTCATTTGTATGATGTATTCAATTTTGATACACAAATAATTACCCTGGTTAACAGACATTTACAAATATACATTTTCGGATGCATATTAATGTATTAGCGGCAGATATGTCATAACACAGATTTCATTCAATACAGTGTTACTCAACTGAAATGTAGTATACCATCTTAAGCACAAAGGAATAGAAAAACAAAATATCTTTACACATAAAATTGAAACTTGTCAGTCAACCATTATTGCCAAATTATGTAAAACATATTACATACAATTAATCAGCCACACATGTTTAATTGAATGTCATGTCCATAGTGTGAATGCAGGCACTTCAGAGGAGCATTATATAATTTGCATACCTTTACATTTTTTACAACAGGTATTTATTTACAACAATTAACAAATTTGAGAAGACTGCATTATCAGCCAAGTTTGATAAACCTGTTAGGCAGGAACATTTGTGCATTTTCCTTCTTCTTCCATATAAATGTAACATCCCAATATGGAACATTGTCGCACTATTGTGATTATATACAATATCAATGTCGTTGATGATTATATAAGACATGGGTGTGGTTATAATTGTCAAATACCGGTTAGGTTCTGGATAAAGATGGTGCTACACTCTAGTGATATAAAAGTGCAAAGTGTCTAGATGTCTAGGATGACCGACCTTGCCTTGAAAGTGTCTAGGGTTGGGGACATGACTATGCACTCAGGCACCTAGTTCCATAGATGGAAACCAGTTGGGAAGAAGGAGTGTTTAAAGTGTTAGTTCTACAGTAGGGGATGTGATAGCACAGGTTGTTGCCTCTTGTTGCCTGTGTAGATGGATGAAGGAACATGGCTGCTGATTTGTGTATCAGATGATGTGACACACAGCACATTATGGTTATTATCTTGGTGGTTGTACTTCGGTGTTGTAGACAATTCCAGCCGAGACAATGGATCATTTCAGTGGGTCTACCGTTGGTCTTGTTAGTACATAACCTGTGCCTTAATCTTAGGAAGGTAATGCTGTTATTTGCTTTCTTTCTGATGAAATTGACATGGGTATCCCATGTTAGCTTTCCATCTATTGTGACCACAAGTGTCCGCTGAGGTCACTATCACAGATACTGTAGGTTGATGTAACTGGATTTCGCTTTTGGGTGATTCTAATGACCTTACACTTGGATTAAATGTAATCTTCCAGTTCTATTCCAACTCACTCTTGCAGTTTGTGGAGGTGATCGTGCTGAGCCTGACTGTCGTTTTTGTTCTTGATCTTTCTGCATAGGAGGCTATCTTCAATGACGAGACGGCATTTTAAAAGATGCTTCAAACGCAGTATCCTTCACTCTAGTGTGTTTGTATACAATACTATTTGCTTATGCAATTACTCTTTTGGACGTATGAAACACTAACCTCCAGGGTTCTCAATCATCACATATGCTACTGTCTTGTTTGTACCACGATGCATTTTCTCAACCGTGTCGCCACCTGAATGACGTTTGCTCTCAAAGAACAGTTGGATGGCATCATCTGTTGACGTCGTTTTAATTCCACCGACCTCAATGGTCTTCCTGTCCCATGCATACTGCACTGGAGACAAATTTGTTGTTTTATCGCGTTTGATAAAGGCATTATCTGCAAGTACTGAAATAATACAAACAGATGCATTAAGAATATTATATCAGTGTTATGTTTCTGGTTTCGAACTTTGTACCAATATGTTTTGTATATTTCATTTGTACATCTAATTTGTTTGATTAGTCTGAATAAACACTTTTGACTTTGACTAACAACTGCTGTATAATTAACAACAGAGTGGCACTGACTACATGTTCGACAACACACTAGCAATTGCTATCAACTTAAGAACAGAGTGATAATTGTGTCTGCTTAATGATAAAATGACAATCACAGACTACTCAACAAGAGTTCGATCACTTATTGTTTATTAAAAAAGTTGAATTCACTGGGGATGTCACCAAAAAATTTAAAACTAAAATATAACTTATGACATACATAGTCATTTAACCCACCTTTGCCAATAGGATTCTGGTTGACATTGCTCGAAGCAAGCGAATCATGCGCACGTCTAGATGCCTTCTTAACTGTCAATGTGGCGCCATCTAGACTCAGATTTCTCTTCAAAATTACCATCTCAGCAACTGTGAAACAACAGTGCACATTCATATGTATATGTTCATTTGTGCCACACAAACAGTCGCAACTGATATGTTCACTGGAATCAGTTTACAAAGATATATTTTGAATTGCCTCACACACATATTTTCAAGTACACGTTTACCCAAATAAAATGTAGTATAAGTAAATGTAGTTTAAGTACCCCTGCTAAAAATGTACTACAGTTTATTATGGTAAACCATGATACATCCAAATCCGCAAAAACACTGTAGTTTACTATAATGTTTACTATAGTAAACTATAGTAAATTTACTTTAGTAAAATCATAGTATTTTTTAGCAGGGTACACAGGAATAGCAACTTAAAATACCCTTATATTGTGAAACTGACACCTGCTACGGCAACAATATTGGCAGAATTGTGCTAAAAATTACATATAAACAGCGACAAATTAATGTAATTAATTAACTGCATGTTGACAGTGTCAATGATAACACACAGTAGCAGCTATTTGTGTTGTACCGTCCACTCTAGTGTGATTGCATGCAATTTGATTTCCTTAAACATTTACTCAATTGAACTTATGAAACACAAACCTCCAGGGTTTTCAAACGTCACATATGCAACTTCCTTGTCCTGATCCCACTGCACTTTGTCAACTTTGTCACCGCCAGAACGACGTTTGCTCTCAAAGAACAACTCAATGGCATGGTTGCTTGTGGATGACTTAATTCCACTGACCTCGATGACTTTCCCGGCCCACACATCCCGTGCACGAGGCACGTCTGGGTGTTTACCCCGTTAACATAACAGGACATTACAGACACAATTTACATGTAATTGCTTAGCACATTTGCTGGAGTGAGTGCTCAGCTAGGGCCACATAATGACTAGTAGGAGTTTAATAAATTCTTTGACGCCAACTATCAGAACTGGATAGGAGAGTGAATTGGTGAGCAAGTCAGTGTGTGAGTGAGTGGGTGAGTGAATGGGTGAGTGAGTATGAGAGTGAGTAAGTGAGTGAGTGTTTGAATGGGAGAATCAGTGCAGGATGTATGGGTTATAAGCGGATGAGTGATGGGATATGAGGGAGGGTGGATGGGTAGGTGAGTTGGTGAGTGGGTGGGTGGAAGAGTAAGTGAGTCAGTGGTTGTATGAGTGGATGAGTTGGTGAGTGTGTGGGTGAGTAGGTGTGTGAGTGGGTTGGTGAGTGATTGGGTTACTGAGTGTATATGTGGGTGGGTGAATGGGTGAGTTGGTGAGTGAGTGGGTAAAAGGGTGGATGGGTAGATGGGGATGTCTGGGATATTGAGTGATTAAGTGAGTGAGTGAGTGAGTGGGTGGATACATGGGAGAGTATGTGTGTAGTTAAGTGAGTGAGTGAGTCGGTGAGTGAATGGGTGTCAGTGTGGAAATGTCTGGAGAGTCAGTTGATGAGTGAGTGGATGGGTGAGTAGATGTGAGGGTGGGCGAGTTGGAGATTGAGTGAGTAGGGGACTGAGTGAGTGAGTGACAGAATGAATCGTCGATGAATGGTTGAGTGACTGGATGAGTGAGTGAGCGAGGGAGTGAGTGAGATATCGCGCGAGCAAGTGAGCAGGTGAGTGGATGTGGGATGGGGTGGGTTCATAGAACGAGTGAGTTAGTGAGTGGGTAATTGAGTGGGTGAATGAGTGAGTGAGTGAATGAGTGAGACAATGAGTGGGGGAAGAGTGCGGTATGAATGGATGTGTGACTGGATGAGTGGGTGAGCGGGAGGGTAAGACTGTGTGGTGACTGGATGGGTGAATGACTTGGTAAGTCAGTGTGAGAGTGAGTGGGTGAGTGAGTGGGTGAGTGGGAGAATGAGTGGGTGACAGATTGAGTGAGTGGGAGAATGAGTGGAGGATCACTTGGTTAAAAACGGATGAGTGACGGGATGTGAGGGAGGGTGGATGGGTTGTTGAGTTGGTGAGTAAGTGGGTGGATAGGTGGGTGCGTTGATGAGTGTGTCGGTGAATGAGTGAACAAGTGAGTGGGTAGGTGAGTGAGTGATTGAGTGACTGGTGAGTGACTGGGGCATCAGTGGGGGAGTGAAGATCATGTGCGTGTATGTGTGTATGTATGTTAACATATGTATGTGCAGGCGAGCTTGTGTATGCATCATGTACCAAAGCAATATATAGCCATGACTTTTCTCAGTAAATATTGCATCTGAACTTTGTTCTGCTGATAGAAAGTCAAGTGAATTATCATGATACAATAATCGGTAAATAATGACATGTTTGCAATGTGTTATGAAAAAAGCAAATTGTGGTTGATATGTAATTATTGCACCTGATTATGAATAATTGAAATGTGTAATTATGTCTAGTCCTGCATTCTACAACTTGAAGGAATTATTGCAAATAAAATGAAAACCACAAAACGGTAACAGTAACACCAAAAAAATTCTACCTATAAATTCAGTCAACTTACCTCTGTGATCTTTAGTCTGGTTGACATTGCCCGAAGTGCACAAATCACGCCGGCATCCTGTCGCCTTCTTAACACCCAATGTGGCGCCATCTAGTGTCAGGTTGCGCATCGCAATGACATTCTCAGCAACTACGACACAATAATTCACATTTATTTGTGTAATGTGTTCAAACCTGATACACAAGTAATTCCCCCGGTTAACAGACATTTACAAATATACATTTTTGGAAGCACATTACTGTATTAGCGGCTGATGTACCAGTTGTCATCACACAGATTTCATTCAATACTGTGTTACTCAACTGAAATGTAGTATACCATCTTAAGCACACAGGAATAACAAAATATATATATCTTTACACATCAAATTGAAACTTGTCAGTGTAAAAAAATTGCAAAATTATGTAAAACATATTACATACAATTAATCTGCCATACATGTTTAAGTGAATGTCATGTCCATGGTGTGAATGCAGGTGCTTAAAAGAGGAGCAATAAATAATTTGTGTACTTTTACATTTTTACAACAGGTCCTTATTTACTAGCAGATTACAACACTAACCAAATTTTAGAAGCCCGCATTATCAGCCAAGTTTGAAAACCCTGTTAGGCAGGGACATTTGTTCATTCTTCTTCTTCTTCCATATAAGTGTAACATCGCAATATGGAACAATGTCGCACTTTTGTAATTATATATACAATATGGATGTCGTTGATGATTATATAAGACATGGATGTGGTCATAATAATCAAATACCGGTTAGGTTCTGAATAAAGATGGTGCTACACTCTAGTGATATAAAAGTCAAAGTGTCTAGACATCTAGGATGGCCAACCTTTCCTTGAAAGTTTCTAGGGTTGGGGACATGACTATGCACTCAGGCACCTAGTTCCATAGATGGAAACCAGTTGGGAAGAAGGAGTGTTTAAAGTGTTAGTCCTGCAGTAGGGGATGTGATAGCACAGGTTGTTGCCTCTTGTTGCCTGTGTAGATGGATGAAGGAACGTCGCTGCTGATTTGTGTATCAGATGATGTGACACACAGCACATTATGGTTATTATCTTGGTGGTTGTACTTCGGTGTTGTAGAGATTTCCAGCCAAGACAATGGATCATTTCAGTGGGTCTACCGTTGGTCTTGTTAGTACATAAACTGTGCCTTAATCTTAGGAAGGTAATGCTGTTATTTGCTTTCTTTCTGATGAAATTGATATGGGTATCCCATGTTAGCTTTCCATCTATTGTGACCACAAGTGTCCGCTGAGGTCGCTATCACGGATACTGTAGGTTGATGTAACTGGATTTCGCATCCAGGTGATTCTAATGACCTTACACTTGGATTAAATGTAATCTTCCAGTTCTATTCCAACCCACTCTTGCAGTTTGTGGAGGTGATCGTGCTGAGCCTGACTGTCGTTTTTGTTCTTGATCTTTCTGTGTAGGAGATTATCTTCGGTGAGGACCCGGCATTTTAAAAGATACTTGAAACACAGTATCCTTCACTCTAGTGTGTTTGTATACAATACTATCTGCTTACGCAATTACTCATTTGGACGTATGAAATACTAACCTCCAGGGTTCTCAAACGTCACATATGCAACTGTTTTGTTTGTATCACGCTGCATTTTCTCAACCGTGTCGCCACCAGAATGACATTTGCTCTCAAAGAACAGTTGGATGGCATCATCTGTTGACGTCGTTTTAATTCCACCGACCTCAATGGTCTTCCTGTCCCATGCATCCTGCGCTGGAGACAAATTTGTTGTTTTATCGCGTTTGATGAAGGCATTATCTACAAGTACCAAAATAATACAAACACATGCATTAAGAATATTATATCATATGTTTCTGGTTTCGAACTTTTTACTAATATGTTTCGTATATTTCATTTGTACATCTAATTTGATTGATTTGTCTGAATAAATGCTTTTGACTTTGACTAACAACTGCTGTATAATTAACAAAAGAGTGGCACTGACTACATGTTCGACAACACACTAGCAATTGCTATCAACTTAACACCAAGACATTACGCACCTCTATCTTGACATTAGTGTACTCCCCAGCAGAATACTGTGCACCGGTATGGTGCAGAAGTGCACACACATCATAACTGGACGTCAGCATCAACAACTCCCTACGAGTCATCACTGGATGTTTTAGAGCAACAAAAAATGATCACTTGTCGGTGCTTGCAGGCTCTGCACCACCGACACTTCGAAGACAGGTTGCTGTGCTGGCCTTGGGCAAGCGTACAAAAAACAGTGACCATCTACTATATAACATTTGCTCAGAAAGGGCTGGTGTACAACGCTTGAAGTCACAACACCCTTTCAACAGTCAGGTACATGAACTCATGAAATGTCTGGGCCCAAGAGAAACAACAGCACCTTGGATATCGACCAAATGAAGACATCTGTGTCTGCTTAATGATAAAATGACAATCACAGACTACTCAACAAGAACGTTCAACCACTCAATGTTTATTCAAAAAGTGGAATTCACTGGGGAAATCACCAAACAATGTAAAACTCAAATATAACTTGTGACACATATAGTTAACCCACCTTTGCCAATAGGATTCTGGTCGACATTGCTCAAAGCAAGTGAATCATGTGCATCTTTAGATGCCTTCTTAACTGTCAATGTGGCGCCATCTAGGCTCAGGTTTCTCCTCAAAATTACCATCTGAACAACTGTGAAACAACAGTGCACATTCATCTGTATATGTTCGTTTTTGCCACACAAATAATCACATCTGATATGTTCACTGGCATCAGTTTACAAAGATACATTCTGAGTTGCCTCACACACATATTTTCAAGTACAAGTTTACCGAAATAAAATGTAGTGTAAGTAAGTGAATGTAGTTTAAGTACATGGGAATAGCAACTTAAAATACACTTATATTTTGAAACTGACATCTGCTACTGCAACAATATTGGGAGAATTGTGCAAAAAAATGCATACAAACAGCGACAAATTAATGTAATTAATTAACTGCATGTTGACAGTGTCAATGATAACACACAGTAATAGCTCTTTGTGTTGTACCGTCCACTCTAGTGTGATTGCATGCAATTAGATTTCCTTAATTATTTACTCAATATAACTTATGAAACACAAACCTCCAGGGTTTTCAAACGTCACATATGCAACTTCCTTGTCCTGATCCCGCTGCACTTTGTCAACTTTGTCACCGCCAGAACGACGTTTGCTCTCAAAGAACAACTCAATGGCATGGTTGCTTGTGGATGACTTAATTCCACTGACCTCGATGACTTTCCCGGCCCACACATCCTGGGCATGAGGCACGTCTGGGTGTTTACCCCCTGTTAGCATAACAGGACATTACAGACACAATTTACATGTAATTGCTTAGCACATTTGCTGGAGTGAGTGCTCAGCTAGGGCCACATAATGACTAGTAGGAGTTTAACAAATTCTTAGACGCCAACTATCAGAACTGGATAGGAGAGTGAATTGGTGAGTAAGTGAGTGTGAGTGAGTGGGTGAGTGAGTGGGTGAGTGAGTGGGTGAGTGAGTATGAGAGTGAGTAAGTGAGTGTGTGTTTGAATGGGAGAATCAGTGCAGGATGTATGGGTTATAAGCAGATGAATGACGGGATATGAGGGAGGGTGGATGGGTGGATGAGTTGGTGAGTTAGTGGGTGGGTGGGTGGGTAGGTGGGTGGGTGGGTGGAAGAGTAAGTGAGTGAGTGACTGGGTGAGTGGATGAGTGGGTGGTGAGTCAGTGGTTGGGTGAGTGGATGAGTTTGTGAGTGTGTGGGTGAGTAGGTGTGTGAGTGGGTTGGTGAGTGATTGGGTTAGTGAATGGATATGTGGGTGGGTGAATGGGTGAGTTGGTGAGTGAGTGGGTGAAAGGGTGGATGGGTAGATGGTGATGGGTGGGATATTGAGTGATTAAGTGAGTGAGTGAGTGAGTGAGTGAGTGAGTGAGTGAGTGAGTGAGTGAGTGAGTGAGTGAGTGAGTGAGTGAGTGAGTGAGTGAGTGAGTGAGTGAGTGAGTGGGTGGGTATGTGCGAGAGTATGTGTGTGGTTAAGTGAGTGAGTCAGAGAGTGAATGGGTGTGAGTGTGGGAATGTTTGGAGAGTCAGTTGATGAGTGAGTGGATGGGCGAGTAGATGTAAGGGTGGATGAGTTGGAGATTGAGTGAGTGAGTAGGGGACTGAGTGAGTGAATGACAGAATGAATTGGGGATGAATGATTGAGTGACAGCGTGAGTGAGTGAGCAAGTGGGTGAGTGAGTACGAGATTGAGTAAGTGAGTGAGTGTGTGAGCAGGAGAATGGGTTATAAATGGATGAGTGACAGGATATGTGGGAGGGTGGATGGGTGAGTGCATGCGTTGGTGAGTGGGAGAGTGGATGGGTGAGTGAGTGGGTGGGTGGGTGGAAGAATAAGTGAGTCAATGGATGGATGGATGAGTTGGTGAGTGTGTGGGTGAGTGGGTGTGTGAGTGGATTGGTGAGTGATTGGGTGAGTAGAGATGTGGGTGGGTGAATGGTTGGAGGGTGAGTAGATAAAAGGGTGGATGGGTAGGTGAGGTGAGTGGGATATTGAGTGATTGAGTGAGTGAGTAAGTGAGTATGTGAGTGAGTGAATGAGTGAGTGTTTGAGTGAGTGTAGGAATGGTTGATGAGTGAATGGGTGGGGGAGTTGGGAAATGAGTGAGTGAGTGGCAGAATGAATCAGGGATGAATGGATGAGTGACTGAGTGAGTAAGTGAGCGAGGGGGTGAGTGAGAGACCATGCGAGCAAGTGAGCAGGAGAGTGGATGAGTGGATGTGGGAGGGGTGATATGGTGGAAAGAGTGAGTTAGTGAGTGCGTGAATGAGTGGGTGGGTGGGTACGTGGGAGAGTATGTGTGTGGTTAAGTGAGTGAATGAGTGAGTGGGTGAGTTTGTGAGTGAGTATGTGAGTGAGTGAGTGAGTGAGTGAGTGAGTGAGTGAGTGAGTGAGTGAGTGAGTGAGTGAGTGAGTGAGTGAGTGAGTGAGTGAGTGAGTGAGTGAGTGAGTGAGTGAGTGAGTGAGTGAGAGAATGAGTGGGGGAAGAGTGGGGTATGAATGGATGTGTGACTGAATGAGTGAATGACTTGGTGAGTATGTCAGTGTGTGTGAGTGGGTGAGTGAGTGGGAGACTGACTGAGTGAGTGGGAGACTGACTGAGTGAGTTTGAGAATGAGTGGGGGATGAGTGGTTATAAACGGATGAGTGACGGGATGTGTGAGAGGGTGGATGGGTGGTTAAGTCAGTGAGTAAGTGGGTGGATTGTTGGATGAGTGAGTGAGTGAGTGAGTGACTGGGTTGTAAGTCAGTGGTTGGATGAGTGGATGGGTGGGTGAGTTGGAGAGTGTGTGGGTTTGTGAGTGGGTGGGTCATTGGGTGGGTGCGTGGGTGGGTGGATGGGTGAGTGAGAGAGTTGGTGAGTGAGTGGTTGAATGGGTTGGCGGGTAGATTGGTGTGTGAGATATTGAGTGAGTGAGTGAGTGAGTGAGTGAGTGAGTGAGTGAGTGAGTGAGTGAGTGAGTGAGTGAGTGACTGGGTGAGTGAGGGAGTGCATGAGTGAGGGATAGTGTGAGTTAGAGGGACTGGGTGAGTAAGTGAGGGAATGAGTATGCAAGGGAGTGAGTTATCGCATGTGTGGGTGGGAGGATTGGGGAGCGGATGGGATGGTAGAAAGAGTAAACGAGTGGGTGAGTCAGTGCATGGGAGAGAGAGTGAGTGAGTGAGTGAGTGAGTGAGTGAGTGAGTGAGTGAGTGAGTGAGTGAGTGAGTGAGTGAGTGAGTGAGTGAGTGAGTGAGTGAGTGAGTGAGTGAGTGAGTGGGTTACTGGTGAGTGATTGTGGAGTCAGTGGGTAAGTGATTGGGGCATCAGTGGGGGTTGAGGTATGCATGCATGTTAACACATGTATGTGCATGCAAACCTGTGAACTTTGTACTGCTGATAGAAAGTCAACTGAATTATTATCATCATACAATCAACGGTAAACAAAGACACGTGTAGAATAAGAACATTTACGATGTGTTATGGAAAAAAACAAATAGTGGTGACCATACAGTTGATATGCAATAATTGCACCTGATTATGTTTCATAACTAAATAATTGAAATGTGTAATTATGTCTGCTCCTGCATTCTACAACTTGAAGGAATTATTGCAAATGTAATATTACACAGAACACAAGTGCTAAGTGAAAACCACGAAACGGTAACAGTAACACAAAAAACATAACTTCTACCTATTAATTCAGTTAACTTACCTCTGTGATCTTGTGTCTGGTAAACATTGACCGAAGTGCTCAAATCACGCCAGCGTCCTGTCGCCTTCTTAACGGTCAATGTGGCATCATATAGTTTCAGGTTGCGCATTGCAATGACATTCTCAGCAACTGCGATACAATAATTCACATTTATTTGTATAATGTGTTCAATCTTGATACAAAAGTAATTCCACCAGTTAACAGACATTTACAAATCTACATTTTTGTATGCACCTTAATGTATTAGCATTTGGAAATATGAAATACTAACCTCCAGGGTTCTCAAACGTCACACATGCAACTGTCTTGTTTGTGCCACGCTGTATTCTATCAACCGTATCGCCACCAGAACGACGTTTGCTCTCAAAGAACAGCTCAATGGCATCGTCGGTTGTAGATGTGTTAATTCCACAGACCTCGATGGTTCTCCTGTCCCAGTCATACTGTGTTGGAGACAGTTTAAGTGCCGCCTCTTCCAGGGTTAGATCACCTCTTCCAAATACACGCTTTGCAACTACAACCATAAAACATGCATGCATGAAACGTAAATATATGGATATTGCATGAGTCATTCCCAAGAAGTGAAATTAAAGCTTGGTGAGAAAACAACATAGCAATCACTGTTGTAGCAAAACAGTGATGGACAAGGTGGTAGGGTTGAGGTTGGGGTATGCGAGCGCCACAGGTGCGAAGTGTTGCTAGGGGTGTCCGGGGGCATGGTCCCCTGGAGATTTTTTAAAACTAGTTTAAAAGTGGTGCATTCTGAGGTATGTTTTAACCTTTACTCTTGACTATAGAGGGGACGCTATGATACAACAAGACACTACTTGTAAATGTAGTAATCATGATTGCTAAAAGTCTGTAATCATGATTGTTTCATCTTGTTGAGGTGTGGTTTACACTTGACCAGTGGTACTCAGTTGAGGTGTGGTTTCTACTTGACCAGTGGTACTCAGTTGAGGTGTGGTTTCTACTTGACCAGTGGTACTCAGTTGAGGTGTGGTTTCTACTTGACCAGTGGTACTCAGTTGAGGTGTGGTTTCTACTTGACCAGTGTTACTCAGTTGAGGTGTGGTTTCTACTTGACCAGTGGTACTCAGTTGAGGTGTGGTTTCTACTTGACCAGTGGTATTTGGTTGTGGTGATGTTTTCTTGCCCTAATCCTAGGACTTGTTACCACACTGACAGAGTTGGTAAAAATGTAAAAGGTAAGTTCTTATATAGCGCAGTATCCAGTCCTAAAGACTGCTCAAAGCGCTTTACACTTTACTCCCTGGCAGACCTGTTCAGTCGAACACCATCTTGACTTCTCTGGGTGGTATCATCTGAAGACTCTTTCATCATCACATTTAAATTATTACAATGTCATAATATTATGGTAAAGTGATGGTTTATGTTCCAAAGATTATACTATATTAGTTGCTAACATGCATTAATTTCTGCAATGCCACAAAAGTGTTTCTATTAACAGCGAGAACGTTTTAAAAATTGATGTTGCTACAAATCTGCGACTTTGCTGGAATGTCATTTCGTGCTGCCGACACTGAATATATGGCAAAAGAATTAAACAAATTGGCTAAATAGCTATGAGTCGGCAATTTTGGCATATTTTGGGCGAGGCGGCATTAAAAACGCGAGGTGGCTCGCCTCGCTGGTCATATACCAGGGGAAACACTGATTAACAACAGAGTGACAATCACCAGATATGTTTAACAACAGAATAGAGTGACAATCACCAGATATGGTTAACAACAGAACAGAGTGACAATCACCAGATATGGTTAA
The DNA here is from genome assembly GCA_963995525.1 of Escarpia spicata. Classification (NCBI taxonomy): domain Eukaryota; kingdom Metazoa; phylum Annelida; class Polychaeta; order Sabellida; family Siboglinidae; genus Escarpia; species Escarpia spicata. The sequence continues at coordinate 34,764,265 of OZ023206.1, forward strand.
CAACAGAACAGAGTGACAATCACCAGATATGATTAACAACAGAACAGAGTGACAATCACCAGATATGATTAACAACAGAACAGAGTGACAATCACCAGATATGGTTAACAACACAACAGAGTGACAATCACCAGATATGATTAACAACAGAACAGAGTGACAATCACCAGATATGGTTAACAACAGAACAGAATGACAATAACAAGATATGGTTAACAACAGAACAGAGTGACAATTACCACATATGGTTAACAACGGAACAGAATGACAATCACCATATATGGTTAACAACACAACAGAGTGACAATCACCAGATATGATTAACAACAGAACAGAGTGACAATCACCAGATATGGTTAACAAAAGAATAGAGTGACAATCACCAGATATGGTTAACAACAGAACAGAATAAAATCACCAGATATGATTAACAACAGAACAGAATGACAATAACAAGATATGGTTAACAACAGAACTGAGTGACAATTACCATACATGGTTAACAATGGAACAGAATGACAATCACCAGATATGGTTAACAACACAACAGAGTGACAATCACCAGATATGATTAACAACAGAACAGAGTGACAATCACCAGATATGATTAACAACACAACAGAGTGACAATCACCAGATATGGTTAACAAAAGAATAGAGTGACATTCACCAGATATGGTTAACAACGGAACAGAGTGAAAATCACCAGATATGATTAACAACAGAACAGAGTGACAATCACCAGATATGATTAACAACAGAACAGAGTGAAAATCACCAGATATGATTAACAACAGAACAGAGTGACAATCACCAGATATGATTAACAACAGAACAGAGTGACAATCACCAGATATGATTAACAACAGAACAGAGTGAAAATCACCAGATATGATTAACAACAGAACAGAGTGACAATCACCAGATATGGTTAACAAAAGAACAGAGTGACAATCACCAGATATGATTAACAACAGAACAGAGTGACAATCACCAGATATGATTAACAACAGAACAGAGTGACAATTACCAGATATGATTAACAACAGAACAGAGTGAAAATCACCAGATATGATTAACAACAGAACAGAGTGACAATCACCAGATATGATTAACAACAGAACAGAGTGACAATCACCAGATATGGTTAACAACAGAACAGAGTGACAATCACCAGATATGATTAACAACAGAACAGAGTGACAATCACCAGATATGGTTAACAACACAACAGAGTGACAATAACAAAATATGGCTAACAACAGAACAGAGTGACAATCACCAGATATGATTAACAACAGAACAGAGTGACAATCACCAGATATGGTTAACAACACAACAGAGTGACAATAACAAAATATGGCTAACAACAGAACAGAGTGACAATCACCAGATATGATTAACAACACAACAGAGTGACAATCACCAGATATGATTAACAACACAACAGAGTGACAATCACCAGATATGGTTAACAACAGAACAGAGTGACAATCACCAGATATGGTTAACAACACAACAGAGTGACAATCACCAGATATGATTAACAACAGAACAGAGTGACAATCACCAGATATGATTAACAACACAACAGAGTGACAATCACCAGATATGATTAACAACAGAACAGAGTGACAATCACCAGATATGGTTAACAACAGAACAGAGTGACAATCACCAGATATGATTAACAACAGAACAGAGTGACAATCACCAGATATGGTTAACAACACAACAGAGTGACAATAACAAAATATGGCTAACAACAGAACAGAGTGACAATCACCAGATATGATTAACAACACAACAGAGTGACAATCACCAGATATGATTAACAACAGAACAGAGTGACAATCACCAGATATGGTTAACAACAGAACAGAGTGACAATCACGAGATATGATTAACAACAGAACAGAGTGACAATCACCAGATATGGTTAACAACAGAACAGAGTGACAATCACCAGATATGGTTAACAACACAACAGAGTGACAATCACCAGATATGATTAACAACAGAACAGAGTGACAATCACCAGATATGGTTAACAACAGAACAGAGTGACAATCACCAGATATGATTAACAACAGAACAGAGTGACAATCACCAGATATGGTTAACAACAGAACAGAGTGACAATCACCAGATATGGTTAACAACAGAACAGAGTGACAATCACCAGATATGATTAACAACAGAACAGAGTGACAATCACCAGATATGATTAACAACAGAACAGAGTGACAATCACCAGATATGGTTAACAAAAGAATAGAGTGACATTCACCAGATATGGTTAACAACGGAACAGAGTGAAAATCACCAGATATGATTAACAACAGAACAGAGTGACAATCACCAGATATGATTAACAACAGAACAGAGTGAAAATCACCAGATATGATTAACAACAGAACAGAGTAACAGTCACCAGATATGGTTAACAACAGAACAGAGTGACAATCACCAGATATGGTTAACAACACAGTAGCAAACAATGAAAGTCACTATCTGGGTAACAACAAAGTAAAACCAATGAGACAATCACCAACGGGTTAACAACAGATTGGTGTACTACACAATGTATGGAAATTCACCGAATCAGTTGTACTTTGTCCCAGTTTCTGTCTTTGCCGGTTGCGACTGTGAATGACTGTGCCCCATATAAAAGGGCAAGCCCACAGAATCCCAATAATTAACAGTCGGGCTATTCTCCTGAGCCAACATACATAATATATTGGCCAGCAGTTAATGCATTTTCTACTAATCTCTTCTACTTCCCAAACACTAAATGTAACACCAGCCATGATTGGCCTAACCTAAATTGCCTTAGCTTAACTGAAGATGATTGGATAATGTGCTCAACATAACTTCCACTTTTGTGAAGGCAATATATCAGTGGCTACTGAAACTGGTGTAATCAGCAGTGCCCCCCGCCACATGAGGATGAATGCAACATGTTTCTTTCTTATATATGTCATATATATATATACCTGTATATATATATATATATATATACATATGTAATAAACAAGATGCTAACCTCCAGGCTCCGTAAATGTCACCGTGAAGACATTGTTGGTTCTATCAACCTGACAATTCTTTATCTCGCCCCCACCGGACCGACGCTTGTTCTCAAAGAATGACACAAGTGTGTCGTCTGATGTAGTTTCTTTGAAGCCCCGCACCTCTATTGTATCCATGTCATGTTGCTGAGCCATGTCCTCCTGTTTACAATGCAACAAAAACAAATATACAACTACTAAAGAAAAAAACATACATAAAGGACACAAAAAGGAACAGATTATCTTCAAATCACCAGACACGGCTTAGACTTTGACAGAAACTGCAAGTTACTAGTAACATAGCACCACATTCTACAACTAGCTTCAACCGCTCCCAAGCCATAATGGAACAGTAATCCAATTTTGTGAGTCTCATAGGCATCAATGCTGTGCGACGATACTTTGAACATAGGCACTTTTGTATTTAAATTACCGGGGTAAGTATAATTTTGAGAGTACTTGTACTGACACTGGTAGTTACAAGTTAAATATACAATTGCAAAAATACCTGTAATGGTACTTTAGATCTTTCCAAAACATCTTCAATTTTTAAGTACTAGTTAAGTAGCCTACATGTTTCCATTGTGATCACATAAAATACACAAGTTAAGCTATAAGTGGTCTACAGGTAGAAACATGTACTACAGCAAGGTCCAATTTCCCGTAATAGTCCAGTAGAAATTGACAATGACCTGGATGTTTCTTTAAAAGAATATTTTTTTCGTTTAGATAACCACTAGGGATATCTGGACTTCTAGACAAAAATCCAACCAAAATCAACCCTGGGGAATCTTTTTTCAAGAAATTTGTCAAGCAGGTGATGGTGGTAAAATGACAACACTTAGCAAGAAAGAGTGAGATTCAATGATTGTTTTTATCCCAATCATTCATTTGGGGTGTTTCAGTCCAATTTTGGGGCCCAAATATACGACTGCATCCATCTATCGTATTTGTAACTGTTTCATTTATTGATTAATATAATCTTTATTAGTGAGTCTCATAGCAAAATTGCTGTTCCACAATACTTAGTAATTAAGTAATTTTGTATTTAAATACAATTTTGACAGTACTTGTACTAATACTGGTAGCTATAAGTTAAATGTACATTTGCAAGAGTCCAAAATACCTATAATCATAATGGTACCTAAGATTTTTATTAAAATACTTCAATTTTCTAGTACTTGTTAAGTACTGGTTAAGTACTTTTTGCTTTGTGATCGCATAAAATACATATAGTTATAAGTGGCACAGAAACTCATTCTGCGTGTAGAATGCAGTGGTGTAGTGGACAGGACTTCAGACTCTCAACCAAGAGAACCTGGGTCCAGGTTCGAATCCATTGCTGCGGTGTCGAACCTTGGGCAAGTTCGTTAACTCTACGTGGCTCCAGTTCACTGAGTACCTGGCTATACACAGTGGTAGATGTTTGTGTAGGAATGGTCTTTGCGCATTAATTGTGGTGGGGCTGGATGCTTCCCAGAGATGTTGAGATGGTGTTCGATTGAACAGGTCTACCAGGGAGTAAAGTGTCAAGCGCTAATAAATTTACCTTTACAACCAGTTCCAACCTCCCCCAAACAAACCATATTTACCATATAACCATCCTATTAAAATAATGAGCATTGCTATGGCAGCCGGGTTGTACTTAGGTATTTTTGATTCTAGGTACATTTGTGAGAGTACTGTACTATGGTAGAACCATAATATAGTTGAGTGGAGTACCACAAGAAGGCAGCACTAATGAGTGCCCACCAGAGGGCATGGCAGGGATATTTAAATGTGTCATTTGACGAAGGTTTCCCGCCAAACTGGAAAATAGATAAATAGGGGAGGAGGAGTGAACAGGGGGCTTTTGCCGGTAAGTTTAGCGGGAGGGGAGACCCTTGGGGACATTTGTTGTACTGTTACACGAAGCAATTTTAAGGGATTAGCTAAATTTTATGATTCCTTAATTTGTACAATATTATTTATTCAAAGAATACGACTAATAACAAGGATAAAATTAATGATTCCACTTTATAGACAAAAATAAAGGCTAATGTGGCTCCACCATCCTCTACCTGAACCAACGGTCTCTCCTCCCGCTAAATGTATTGGCAAAAGCCCAGTGTTCACTCCCCTAAAACTATGTCAGCCTTTTAATAGTTAAAATTGCTTCATGTAACGGTAAAACAGTACTTGTAATGGCACTAAAATTATAACTCATATACATTTGCAAGAAGTCAAAAGCACAGGTACAGTCAAACCTTCGGTGTTGGTCACCTCAATAATTAGGTCACCTTGAGACAGTCCCAAATGATCGCAACAAAAAAATATAGAATATTAGTCCCACTAAACAGATGACCTGGTTAGTCAGGAATACAGTCAGCAACCCAGTGCATAATGATGAGATTGTAGCTGATTACCATGACCTACTTATATTCTGTCAGTGGGCTGGAACAGCAAGCACCAGCCAGGTGCTTTTCCATCAAAGGAAATGTCACAAACAAGCCACACACTGGCTTCTACACGTTTACACAGTGACCAGAGATCTTCAGAAAACCTTGCAAGAAGCAAGACAACAGTCATTTTAGTCAACACTTTGAAGGTAAATTCTTAGGCCTAGACTTAGCAGCTGAGTAGATTTATTGAAAAATAGGATACTGTTAACAACTCTGCCTTAGGTGCTATCAATAGTTTGTCCATGTGTGGTGTTATGTCCATGAGAGGTGTGTCCATATGTAGTGGCATGTCCATGAGAGGTTTGTCCATGTGTGGTGGCATGTCCATGAGAGCTTTGTCCGTGTGTGGTGGCATGTCCATGAGAGCTTTGTCCATGTGTGGTGGCATGTCCATGAGAGCTTTGTCCATGTGTGGTGGCATGTCCATGAGAGCTTTGTCCATGTGTGGTGGTACGTCCATGAGAGCTTTGTCCATGTGTGGTGGCATGTCCATGAGAGGTTTGTTCATGTGTGGTGGCATGTCCATGAGAGCTTTGTCCATGTGTGGTGGTACGTCCATGACAGATTTGTCCATGTGTGGTGGTATGTCCATGACAGGTTTGTCCATGTGTGGTGGCATGTCCATGAGAGGTTTGTTCATGTGTGGTGGCATGTCCATGAGAGCTTTGTCCATGTGTGGTGGCATGTCCATGAGAGGTTTGTTCATGTGTGGTGGCATGTCCATGAGAGGTTTGTCCATGTGTGGTGGTATGTCCATGTGTGGTGGCATGTTCATGACAGGTTTGTCCATGTGTGGTGGCACGTCCATGACAGGTTAGTCCATGTGTGGTGGTATGTCCACGAGAGAGGTTTGTCCATGTGTGGTGGTATGTCCATGAGAGAGGTTTGTCCATGTGTGGTGGTATGTCCATGAGAGAGGTTTGTCCATGTGTGGTGGTATGTCCATGAGAGAGGTTTGTCCATGTGTGGTGGTATGTCCATGAGAGAGGTTTGTCCATGTGTGGTGGTATGTCCATGAGAGAGGTTTGTCCATGTTTGGTGGCACGTCCATGACAGGTTTGTCCATGTGTGGTGGTATGTCCACGAGAGACGTTTGTCCATGTGTGGTGGTATGTCCATGAGAGAGGTTTGTCCATGTGTGGTGGTATGTCCTTGACAGGTTTGTCCATGTGTGGTGGTATGTCCATGAGAGGTTTTGTCCATGTGTTGTGGCATGTCCATGAGAGGTTTTTCCATGTGTGGTGGTATGTCCATGAAAGGTTTTATCCATATGTGGTGGTATGTCCATGAGAGGTTTGTCCATGTGTGGTGGCATGTCCATGAGAGGTTTGTTCATGTGTGGTGGTAGGTCCATGAAAGGTTTTATCCATGTGTGGTGATATGTCCATGAGAGGTTTGTCCATGTGTGGTGGTATTTCCATGAGAGGTTTTGTCCATGTGTTGTGGTATGTCCATGAGAGGTTTATCCATGTGTGGTTATGTCCATGAGAGGTTTTGTCCATGTGTGGTGGTATGTCCATGAGAGGTTTGTTCGTGTGTGGTTATGCCCATGAAGTATTTGTCTGTGAGGTGTTATATCCATAAGGGTCATATTTTGAGTGAATTTGTCCATGAGTGTTTTTTTCTACAAGGGTTTTGTGATACACTCGGTATTCAAAGGGTTAAAGCATAACACTTTTTTTAAACAGCTGTGGTCAAACTGGGAATAGCACCAATTACTTAGGCCACATACAACCCACAAATAATCTGTTATCATGTTGAATTTATTACAAATAATAATAATAATGTATTTATTTCTAACAATCGTCATGTCCATATATAAAAATACATCAATAAAAGTATGTAAATAAATATAAAAATACATCGATAAGAACAACACGTTTAAAAATTATATAAATCTCGGACCCACTGGTGCCACAGTTTCGAAGTACAATACATGTCGCCAGTTTTAATGCTATGAATAATGGGATTCAAAGACATATCTGTCCTATTCATTAGGCTAAAAATAGCTTTTCTGACTACACATTTATCCGAGATGACATTAGCTGTAGCAAACATGTGGCTAGCATTACATCTCATGGGCAAATTGTTCAATATCCTGAAAGAATTGTTATATGCAACAACGAATTGCTGAAAATTAATTTTTCTAAAGTTCACCCATAACGCACGCATATAGATATTACCAAAATACGCTGTAAATAGCTTATTTTTTACAGCAGTTGAACTAAAGTGGAATTTTTGACGTAACATATTACTCTTGGCATACAAAAGTTTCACTTTGGCTTGCATGTCTGACTCATCAGACAAGTTATTAGAAATGACATGTCCAAGATATTTACAAGAGGTGGCAAAGTTTAACTTCTTTCCTTCTAATGTCATTTCGTTAGAAAGATTTGACATTCTAGATTCAAAATACATGACCAGGGATTTACCCGAATTGTATTGCACGTCCTGCTCACATGCATATGAGTAACACACTTCTAGTAGTGTTTGTAGTCCTTTAGCAGAAGGTGCAAACAAAAGTAGATCATCCGCATATATAAGGTGATTAACAACCATGTTACCAAGACTACAACTGATTTGTTTTTTGTGCAGATGTATACTCAGATTATCCATATAAAACACTATTACCTATAGACTACAGTGGATGTGTGATCAGTAAACTAAATTATAATCTAATAAATAACCACAATGTTAACTAAAAACTAGAGGCATCACTTACTCATTGGGTTATTATTCCAAATATCCCATTGCAGCATGGTTGCTTTCATACATTAATACACACATTTTTTATATTGTACATAACAGTGGCAACATACAATGATCTGAAAAGAGAAATTCCTCACCAATTCAAAAGATAAAACCATGCCTTAGTGAAAATAGATTACATTGAAACCGCAAAGCCATGGCATCCTGTTTTTGTGTTCAAATAGTTACTGCTAGCAGCACTTGACATTTTGACCAAGACTCAGGCCAAGCAACAAACGTTCTTGCTTTCTAGTCCATCTGTGAATCACACATACACATATTAGCAGAATATAAGTCACAGTGAAATGCTGTTTATTAAATTTGACAAAATCACTCATAGGGTCATGTGTTTATTATTGACAAAACATAAGAATCAGTGCATTCACTGAGATGAAGATTTGGCTACATGTGGGATAACTCCACACTGTCTGTCAGGTGAACAAATCTGAGGTTCAGTTTCCTCGTTAGAAAAAGAGGTAAGTGTCGGTATCTTAACTTCTTACATAGCGCAGTATCCAGTCTTTAGACTGTTCATAGTGCTGTACACTTCACCCCCTAGCAGACATAGATGTTCATTCAAACACCAGCTAGATTTCAATGGAATGCATTCAGTCATGCTCCAATTACTCCACAAAGACTATTTGTTCACATACCTGTATGAATCACCCTATGTATATATATATATATATATGTATATAACCAAGTATGTTTATCCACCACTGTCTGTATGTAGCTAAGGATGTAGTTACACAACTGAACATTGCAGAATCCAGATTCTCTGTTTATGCCCTCTTTATACAGAAGTATTCAATGTTGTGTGCATTCCAGCCACATTACACGGCTAAGATTTGTAAGATCACTGCACAACTAAAGATACTTTGCTCATAAATTATAAAAAAACATAAACATCACGACATATATATTTTTAGAATGTTTACATATATATGTGACCTTCCACAGTAAATTTGATATTAAGTTGCAAACTTGTTAGATAGAGTTTTGTACTGCTGTGGATTCCACAGTTAATAAACATTAAAATTATATCTCATTAGTTTAGATATAGTCAGTAGTGTTTTATTTATTTATTAAGACATGACGCAAACTTTTAAGTTTTAAAATGGGCTATATCAAAAACCAAAAATACATTTACCATCTTGGGTAGTATTTTATTAGTTTTGGATTATTTGTCATTGAAAATGAACCAGACATTACAAGATTAGATAATAAGTTATGCATTTCTGTCAAAATCACAAAATTTATAGGACATGTCCTGCACAACTATTTTTGGTTTGCGTGCCGAATAAAAATGTGTGATTTAATACTTGGTTCGCTATGTATAGGAATGTATACGGGTATATGCGAGGGGGCGTGTGGAATATGACTCCTACACTCAAGGCTGATGAAGACAGCAATTCAGATGAAATACAATTGATTCTGTAAACTTGGGTACATTTTTGCTTGCAATATACCTGGGGTAGTCTAATACTATTACTATGATCTACTCAATTGTATGGGTTCTGTAATGATAGAATTTCAGCCTAAACCCAGCCTGTTAATGGTTAGTCCAGCCTCTGCATGCGTATTTCAGCTAAACACAAGCCAGCAATTTTGAAAAGGTAAATCCAAATATCTTATAATAAAATGAGATACAAAATAATTTGTAATATAAATTGCAATCAAATATAGCATTTAAAAACATAAATAACATTATCATTGTGTACTGTCTACTAGTACTGTAACTGAAATAGGCCTACTATTTTACGTTCTCATTCTTTGCATATTATGCACCGATTTGGGTTAGGCTAGGCCAGATATATGTACTTATTTGATTGTTTATACCCAAACTGGACTCTAAAGTTAACCATAATTCCAAACACTAATTAAATTACCAAAACAAGGTTAACTTATTTTGATTAATTAACACCATACTGGTAATACTGACGTGAAATAATATCTGAATAATGTTTTATTAGTAATAGTATTAATAATCTGGTTTTTATGACTATATTTATTACAATGTTTACTTCAGGCTTTGGTTTGGTCCAGGCCCATCTTTCAGCCCAGGCCAGGCCCACATGCACATATTTTAAACACAGGCAGTGTGAGACCCATCTCAAAAAAATTAGCAGAGGCCCGAACTGGCCCTCTTCAACAGATTATGTTGTCACTTTGGCACCATACATGTGTAATATGGACAGTCTGCAGGTCAGAATATATTTTGTTATTGACTGTTGTACAAACAAAAACAATTTAGCCAGGTTTGACTATCTGCTGCTACAATCGTTCATGCATGGCAACATTTGTGCTATTATCTTAAGTGAATTTCACTGAAAAAGTTAGAAATACCTGCACAATGACACAATGCAGGATTAGCATTAAAAAAACAAATACATTAATTGTGTCTTGGATCTGGTCTGTATATACAATTATATGGAACTACTGGAAGTCTGCATTTTGGCCAGTGCTGATGCAGTTGCGAATCTGATGTCGCTGTGCCTGTTATTCACACCTGGTCGTTGTGCAAGAGTATGGCCTCTCTTTGACCAAGAGAAGGCAAACATGAGGGTTATACAACTTCTATATATTTCATTTAAATAATAATAATAACAATAATAATAATATAACTAAGGAACTGTGTAGATCCTCATTGCCATTTAGATTTGTGGATTTAACTGACAAGTAAATTTGTCAAAATATTTATATTTGCATATATATACTGTACACACATATACATATATATATATATACATATAAATAACAATATTGGAATCCCTCAAACCACCTGCTTTCAATGCATACAAAAATACTAAGAAGTGAAAAGGTAACTAATTATATAGTGCAGTACCCAGTCCTTAGGACAGCTCAAGGTGCTTTATACTTTACTCCATGGCAGACCAGTTTAAAGGAAGCCCTCTCGACTTTTCTGGGAAGCATTCAGCCATGCTGCAAATAATGTGGAAAAAACTATTTGTATATATATACAGCTGTATATATATATATATATATATATATATATATAACTATCCATCACTATCTATAGCCAGGTACTCATTCATACAGCTGAGTGAACTGGAACAATGTAGAGTGAAAAAATTTGCCTAAGTTTTAACACCGCAGCACAGGATTAAAACCCGGGTTCTGTCGATTGCGAGTCTGTTGCTCTAGCTATCACGCCACTGTGTTCCACACTAGTTTCATTATCATGTATAAATTCTGTTTTAGATATCATAAGACATATAACTTTAAAAGGCATTGCCATGGATATTTAACTAAACGCATTCTATCAGAGCAAAAACATCAGAACTTCTCATGAAGCAACAGAGGCGACATATCCCAAATCTGCCTGGTCGTGGTGGTTGTGATACCATTTCAGTGGTGACTTCGGTCATTCTAGTAAAACTCCTTGTCAAAACACTGTTGAAATTACCAAAATTACATGTCAAAATTACCAAATTATCCCGCCAACTGGACCAAGAAAGTTTGTTCGCTTCGGCTAGCCGACGTCTCAAAGAATTATTGCAGCCAAAGCGTTCAGGCAGTTATGTTTGATAGCTACTTGTGGGGTTCGGATCAGGATTTTGTTTTGTGATTAATGTGCGTTACCCATTTCAATCGAACCCTCAAATATAACGCTGCTGGGTTATTAATCCTGCCATTTAAAATAATGTTCGCGCTAGTGGTGCCAACTAGTGGTCAAAGTTGTATTATATTACCAAAATGTATACATTTTTAAGTGCCGTTTACACAAATATTTTTCGAAAACGTTAGTTATACATTTGTACACTCAGTCATCTAAAAATGTAAGAAAATTAAATGTACCTTTGTCGCTATCAAAACGGTCAATGACGTCCGTGCCCGTGCGTGCTGCAGTAGGCCTAGTGTGCCTTCAAGGTTGGTCCCGGGCTCTGTTTGGCTCGTCGGTCGCACCAAGCTTGTCACCGAAGTTGCGTCTGTTAATTAGCGTGACTATAACCAAATTGCTGCTAGTTGGCATACACGCCGTGCCATTCTTGCTGCTTCATATGTCCACTTCTCCCAGTAAATGATAACGAACTTTCGAGAAATTGAGAAAACGCAATCAAACCAAATTACTCACTTTCACCACTCTCCCTAAGTTCTAACTAGAGCCAACCAGGAAGAATTGACATATTCCGCTATCAACGATCGCTAGTCGGCGCCACAAGTACCGTTAAAATAATGCTGCGACAATTAACAAGCGATTTATTTTAAAATATGTATTAAGTATTACGTCATCACTACGCTATAGCAGTACTATTTGCAAACGTAAGCACGTAGTTTCGTCGTATGCACGTCCCAGATGGTTACAATCTGAAATACTGCTTGAAGGTCTTTATCTATACACGAGGTGGCAGTACCAACGTGTAGCTTTAAATTGAAAGTTAAACGATCGCGGTGTTCGGGGATTTCCCAGGGAATTTCGCGTGGCCAATCAATGGCATTTTTCAATGCGGTATCGTCACAGGCTCATAGCTATTTGATAATCGCGTTAATGTGTAGCAAAATCGTTGACTTAGAATACAATGTGCATAAATTGTGCAATTTATGGTATCATATAATGACATTTAAAATAATTCTATGACTATATGAATACTGCATGGCTATGGCATGCCGCCAAACCAGCCCATGCATTGTCCATGGACTTGAGGGTGTTTATAGAGGGCACGTGCGTGTGACGTCGTTACCTTTGCGATACAAGCTTATTATATATTCAATTCAGCGCATTTCCTTATAGTCTTTCCAACATCATTCCGAAGTATTCATAATAATTGATGCCAGTATCACTATAATTAATACGAGACGCGTCAAATGCATTATGTTCTAATCGGGAGGCGAATTCTGTTTTTCCATCGCCTCGCCCATTTTGATCCACTTTTTACCGTAGCTACCAATCAACCGTTTAGGTTATAATTGCGCATGCGTGACGGATATCGCGTGACGCTATTAAATCGGCTGTTTTGCTGTCGTTACTGTTCTCGAATGCTACATTTTTACATAGTCTCATTTTTGAAGAGTTGAAGAGAAGTACGTAAATCAATTACATGCTTGACACAACACCCTGCATAACATAATTTATAATAATTAAACTTATCGGTGATTTGTATTTTTGTGCGCGTGCGTTCGTCACACTGACTTGGCCTTGTCCTTGCGCTACCACACTGCGTGGAAGCGCCATAATATGTACACAATAACAAACATTTTGTTTTGCTTTAAAATAAATGATGGACTGCAATGAACATTGACGGGAATTCTACGAGCAGTTATTTTTCAAATTTATATGTGTCAATTTTTAATTAAAAAAGTGTAACATAAATAAGTAGATTAAACAACTTTTATTATACAAATTGTGAAATTAATTAAGTCATTGTTGCATCTATCTATCCTGGTAATATCTTTAATGTGGTTTATTGTTTTGCTCATTTGTATTGTTTTTCTTTATTTATCAGAAGACGGCTTTAGGATGTGACACAGAGTGTGGGACACATCAAAGTCCTTTGTGAAAATGAGAACTTTCTTATATATAATCTATACTGCTCCTTTGCTAATGTAACTTCATGTCCTCTAGTCCTTCTATCTTTCTTAACTGAGAAAAAATATTTATATCAATATTTTCATAACCATTCAGTATTTTAAACACTTCTATCTGATCTCCTCTCAATCTCCTGGTCTCTAGTGTTGTTAAACCTCATTCTTTTAGGCGAATTTCATAATTAAGATCCCTCAGTTTTTGTATAATTTTAGTCGCTCTCCTCTGTACTCTTTCTAGCATATCTATGTCCTTCCTGCGATGTATGTATGTTGCAATGGTTGTTTCAGCTTATTTGTGAAAACTACATTTTATTATTCATTAATAGAATTGCAATGCTGAGATTTTAATGACATTGTTGCAGATTAAGTTGTATCTTTTGTAATTGTTGTCAAACTGTACTAGCTATTATAAGTTCTTATCACAATATTTATTTTATGATTGAAGTATAAATTGCGTAAGATTGTAGGTAACCGTCTATATTGTCCAGGTCTGCCGGAGGTTATGCTCAAATTTTTGATTGAAATATATGTGTACTGCATAAGTTCACTCGATCGTGTTTCGGAAGCTCAACTTTGGCTCAAGCAGTATGAAAATGTCACCAGAAGTACTTGGTGCACAGCAGTTACGAGACAGGAAAGTGGCAGGGTGAATTTATGGAAGTGCTACTTCCGCTGCCAACACCGCACATTGCCGCGCACCATCATGGCTGAAAAACACAGGCTGTCCAGTACAGGTTGTGATATTGAAACGATTTGTCGAGAACAGAGACATCTCCTGCTGCAGCAGCGACATATGCTTCCACTTATAATGATGCAGTGACCGTTGATGCAGAATCTGTGATGACACACACAGTTGCCGACATTAAGCAGATTCAAGGTAGCCTCATTGCACAACTTCGCGAAGACCTTACAAGTATCGAGCCCGCCAAAGAGCAATTGGTTATCAACTTTGTCAATCTGAAGGCATCTACTTCTACAGTGTCTGTCCTGTCAACATTTGGTAAATACATTGGAGCAGGCCCATCACTGTCGGCGATGTGAAAGAACAGACGAACGGGACACAGATTGGCGTCCAACCCACAGCCACTGCATGGCGAACCACAGTTCTTTATGGTAGACGGTGCCTACATATAGGCCAGAAGGTATCGAAGAGGGGAGTCGTGGGTGACCGTTCGCATATGATGCCGAAAAGAAGACCTGCAAGAAAGCCAGAGGGATTGATCCAATGCGTGGCCAGCAACACCCCTGGGCAAGAACCATTCCTCGAAGTGGTTGATGTGTGGTCGGGCTCTGGCAATCTGGCTACAATGACACAGACATGATCTAAACATGTATACATGCAACTATTCATATGTAAATCATTGGAATGGTTATCTTCCTACACGTTCTGCTCGATTATATAAGAAACATAATTCCAGTGGTCCATGAGTGAATGGAAGTTGGAGTGAGCAAGTAATCTTATGAACACCCTGTTAGACAAAGAACTGGGGTCAGAAGGTGTCTTGTATAGATGTTTCAGACAAATACACAGCAATGTGAACACTCAGGGGTAATGAACTTTAACTCCTCCAATTGTTGTGAATTATTAATGATAAATTATAATATGTCAACTACTTCGGTTTTTGTTCAGCAAAGTATGACTATTCAGATTCAATACAAAATCCGGTGGAACTGCATTCATGCCGATATTATTATTATATGTAATTGTAAGAAGTATTTATATTACATAATGCACAAGTTTTAGTACCAAGGTGATTGGTGTTGTTCAGTTGGACAATTATTTTTATTAGCAAGCTGGTTGATCCTTGTTCACAATCCCATAACAAATCACAGTGACTACAAGAATATGTTATTGCTCAGGAAACATTTCACAGAGTAACTGGTGACAATTTCAAGTATCTGTCTTGTGGAAACTATGGTTTCATTTTATTTCTACATCTAGATATGAGTGGAATGTTGCTTTTTGTAGTATTGAGTTGCCTAGCGCGTATTTTAATTATTCGGGTGATTTACTTAAGTGACTTACTTAGGTTTACTTTTTAAGTTGTTCTTGACCGTCGGCGGTGGATTCGGTGGTCAGATCTCTAAGTTGTTCAGTAAATATTCTACTGCTACCTTGCAAGGCGGCCAGAGAGTTTATCTAGGCAGTTTTTAAATTAGTAAATGTAGATGCAATGCACCTGTTCGGGTAAATTATTCCATTATTGTGTGACTCTGATTGAAAAGGTTTCCTTTCTAATATTTATATATGCACATTCTTGAAATTGTTTCCAACTATGACCCCTCGTTTTTATTTTAATAATGCATAATCTAAACGACTCTAAACTAGAGCCTTATATAGTGGTATAAAACTGTTTTCATTTAGGGTTGTAAAAGACCTAGTAATTGCCATGATACTGTTTACTTTATAAAATTTTAATTTATATGTTTGTGTGTTCTAGCTTTGAGTCGATAATAACACCAATGTATTTTTTCTGTGCTGTTATTCCTAACGCATGGATCGTATCATCTTTTTTCAAATAGTAAATGTACCCATGTTCTTCTTTTTTCGTAATTGCATCAATTTGCATATCGTCCATATGAAAATTTAATAACCACTGATTATACCACGATATAAGTTTATCTAAATCTTCCCAGGCATATAGAACTAATTGCTGTAAAAACCTTTGTATCATCTGTCGAGGAGGCATGAATTCACCCTCTCTTATTTTAATATGTTCCTTAAAACGTATTTATTGGTCATCTATTGTACCATTGGCCATTATCTTTTTCCCAGTCAGTGTTATAAAATGTTCCTTTATACCTTTACAATCTCCTTGTTTATAGAAGTATTTAATATTTTAACTATTTACGACTTGCTATGTCTGCATAACACCTGATAGTAACCATAAGAACAATGTGAGCACTTTTGCCAAGAGAACGCTCATTTACTATGTCACCAATTATAACTTTCTTGTTTTGTTAAAACAAAGTAAAATACGTGTGACTTGTTTCCTAATCACCCCTTGTGGGCAGCGTAACATGCTGGAAAAGAAAATGAACTCTTATGTTAGATTGTAGATTACTGGTTGAGAATAAAATAATGTAGCAGTGATAAGGCTGTTTGTACATAAAACTGAACTTACTGTGCATGCTTCTAAACCTCCCACTTATGGTACAACAATTCGCCCAGAATGCTTATCAATATAAAAAAATATTGCTACGCGAGTAGAATGTTTGCATATATATATATTATAATAATGTGTTTACTTTAGTTTAGCCTATGGGTATAATTTTGTTTAATCACTTTCAATACCTATCGATTTGTGATGTAATGATTACCCTCTCATGATGTAGATGTGTAAATAAATTTTACTTTTTACTTTTAATTTTACTTTTTTTACTATTTTACTTCCTTATGAATAACATTGTTATCAATTTAATAAACAATATGAGATTGTTAAGAGTTGAAATATTAAATACATTATAAATATTAACTTACTGTTTAATTGTTTTTCATATCTTTGTAAAAATGTTGTCCTTCACAATGACAGCATTTATTTCAGAACCTTCAGACTGACAGTGACATGCACTAACCACTACAGTCACTACAACATGTCATCGGATTATACAGAACCTTCAGACTGACAGTCACATGCCCTAACCACTACAGTCACTATAACATGTCATCGGATTATACAGAACCTTCAGACTGACAGTCACATGCCCTAACCACTACAGTCACTACAACATGTCATCAGATTATGCAGAAGCTTCAGACTGACAGTGACATGCCCTAACCACTACAGTCACTATAACATGTCATCAGATTATACAGAACCTTCAGACTGACAATCACATGCCCTAACCATTACAGTCACTACAACACATCATCGGATTATGCAGAACCTTCAGACTGACAGTCACATGCCCTAACCATTACAGTCACTACAACATGTCATCGGATTAAGCAGAACCTTCAGACTGACAGTCACATGCCCTAACCATTACAGTCACTACAGCATGTCATCGGATTATGCAGAACCTTCAGACTGACAGTCACATGCCCTAACCACTACAGTCACTACAGCATGTCATCGGAGTATGCAGAACCTTCAAACTGAGAGTCACATGCCCTAACCACTACAGTCACTACAACATGTCATCGGATTATGCAGAACCTTCAGACTGACAGTCACATGCCCTAACCATTACAGTCACTACAGCATGTCATCGGATTATGCAGAACCTTCAAACTGAGAGTCACATGCCCTAACCACTACAGTCACTACAACACGTTATCGGATTATGCAGAACCTTCAGACTGACAGTCACATGCCCTAACCATTACAGTCACTACAACATGTCATCGGATTATGCAGAACCTTCAGACTGACAGTCACATGCCCTATCCATTACAGTCACTACAACACGTCATCGGATTATGCAGAACCTTCAGACTGAGAGTCACATGCCCTAACCACTACAGTCACTACAACACGTCATCGGATTATGCAGAACCTTCAGACTGAGAGTCACATGCCCTAACCATTACAGTCACTACAGCATGTCATCGGATTATGCAGAACCTTCAGACTGACAGTCACATGCCCTAACCATTACAGTCAATACAACATGTCATCGGATTATGCAGAACCTTCAGACTGACAGTCACATTCCCTAACCATTACAGTCACTACAACATGTCATCGGATTATGCAGAACCTTCAGACTGACAGTCACGTGCCCTAACCATTACAGTCACTACAACATGTCATCGCATTATGCAGAACCTTCAGACTGACAGTCACATGCCCTAACCACTACAGTCATTACAACATGTCATCGGATTATGCAGAACCTTCAGACTGACAGTCACATGCCCTAACCATTACAGTCACTACAACATGTCATCGGATTATGCAGAACCTTCAGACTGACAGTCACATGCCCTAACCACTACAGTCATCGGATTATGCAGAACAATAATTCTTGAAGAGGCACAAATCGTGCGTGCAATCTTTTTTTCCGTTTAAACAAAAACCTGATCAAATTCTTCCTTAAGATATCTATTCGTTAAATCTCTATAATACATATTCCGCCAAATTTCTGCAAACAAACCGTTAGAAAAGGTGTTTTGAGTGAAGCATTTCTTACGGCAGAATGTAAACTTCTGTCAGTGTTTTCATTTCCTAAAGCAATGTATACGTGCACTTCTTTCAGCGTTTCTCTCTTCTAAAACACTAATACTGCTACAGATAAAATAAAAACATGTCACAACGGCGAAAGGCCTCTTCTGTCATCGTTTTATAGTCGGAATTAAGTTGATGTTGTTTATAAATAGTTGTAGGTTTGTAATCTTTGCCAACGAGAGAGTTCCTTTTGGCCGCTTGGGTATTTGAATGAAACAGCGTCATTGCGTCTAAGGAGCACTTTATTTCGCTCTCGTACTCAGTTGAAGTTTTATAACCACCGTGAGCACAGATTCTCCGGTGAGCATGGAATTGAGTATGAGCACCGAGTACGCTTTATAACCTATGGTCAATACCAACAGCTGGACAATAAAATCATGGACGACTTTGAAAGGGGCAGGTAAGAAAATATTGTGTTATTGGTGTTATTGATTGCACATTGTCGTTCGGTTACAGCTGCTTGCATTTTGCAAAAGTACAATTTGATGCAAGCGTATAGCGGCCGAAACCAGTGGTATTAAAAGGAAACAAAAGACATTTAGGGGACTATGTATCTAAATGAGCTAACACAAACTGACCATTTACAAATACAAGCAACAATATCATCCAGTATTTTACTCGGAAGCATTTGATGAACGCACAACTGCTGTTTACTATAATATACTGTCTTGGGCTCCATTTTTTATGATCTACTGTCTCGGGCTCCACCGTGTATTCAAACGTCATTAGCTTCATTATCACATGTATGCTGACGATACTCAGCTATATGTTGAATTTCCGCGTGATCAGCCAGTGCACGTTACAACTGCCATTGACCATATAACGCGAAGTACCGCTGACGTGAAGTCTTGGATGGCATCCCACAACCTTCTTCTAAATGAAAGTAAAACAGAAGTCGTCGTCATTTCCGCTGTGCGTAACCAAAAAAATGTTCAGCCTCCCGTTGACTTAGCCGTTGATGTTTGTGGCTACTTTATCACACCGAAACCATGTATTCGGGACATCGGTGTTACTACTGACGATACTATATCCGCTGGCGGGACATGTACGCCGTGTTTGTCAGGTGGCATACTGCTACATTCACAGCATCGCCAGGATCAGGAAATGTTTGACTACCGCTGCGTGCAAGACCATGCCTTAGTTAGATATCATATCACACCAGTTTTATTCAAGCTTCATTGGTTGCCAGTTCGCCAACGAATTGAAGATTCTCCTAATCGTGTATCGCGCTGTTCACCACCTCGGCCCAGAGTATCTTTCGTCACCGGTGACACCGTACTCACCGACCCGATCACTGAGATCTGCCGGTCAAAGTCTATTGACAGTACCGCGCTACCATCTTGAGCGGTATGGTCGGCGGTCCTTCTCGGTGGCAGGCCTGACAATGTGGAAAAACCTACCTTCTGTTGTCAGAGACGCTAACTCAGTAGCAACATTCAAGACATTCCTAAAGACACATCTCTTCCGTATATCGTATAGAACAATATGTTGCAAGCTGAAGTGACATTTAAGTGAAGTTGCTATTTATACGTTTTTAATTAAGTTAATAATTTTAATTTGGCTTGCCTTCTTAATGTTTATGCATATATCTAATTTACCAAGTCAATTTAATATTGTATTCGATTTATTTATTTTATTGAATTAACTCACTGAATTGACCTATTATGTAACCTATTTATTAACTTATTTATTTAGCTTATATATATATAAGCTAAATAAATAAGTAAAGTTTTATATTGTTAGCGCCTTTGAGCAGGTTTTTAACCCGGAGACATGGCGCTTTATAAATTCTTCCTAATAAATAAATAATAATAAACTACAGTATTTCATGGAAAGCGCCATTTTGGTTGGTAGACATACGTCATAAGTTCTTGCTTCAACAACAAAATGTTTTGTTGAAAAACATTTTGTCTGATTAACTAATCTTAAATCATGAAGTAAACAATCACAACTATTTATTAATTTAACATATTTAACATATGAGAAGATAGGGAGCGGTCATTATATAAGTTGTAGTTTTTTGGTCACCATCAAGGAGGATGCAGTCGGAGGGTTTTGAGGAACCTTGTGTGGGGATACAGTTGGGTATTGTAGGGAGCCTCAAGAGGGGTGCATTTGGATATTTCGGTGAGCCTGCAGTTGGAAGGTTTTGATGATATATTCATCACGTTCCGACGCATATGTAAAATGTCAACAAAATGTAAATATGCTGTTAGCAAAATTAATAACTATACAAAGTTAATAAACACATTAATTAATTAGCAGTAACAAATGTCTGTGAACACATAAGTGTGAGCCTTGCTACTACGAAAACGGGTTATTGTCTTGGATTTAGATCAATTTCTTGTACTTTTTATAGCATATTTTCAAATTTAGCGCTACTGTAAATTATTTCTCCCCCATACTAGCAAACACCGCACCTCGGAGAAGCTTGGAAAATAAGTGAAACCATTAACATGATCAGATCTGACATGATTTTCTCCCCTTTTAAGCGGTTTGGGCTCGTCTGAGAAGTATGCAACAAATGCAGAGATAGGGGCCTACTCACGCCATTCGCCACATTCGAACAAAAGTCAGCGATGCTAGCGTTTTTTTTCTCAAACTAATGGGTAAATCCCCCTACAAATGAGGTCTTATTAATTGTGATCTAACATGGATACCCTTAGATTTTCAGGAATTGTTCCCCGGGGAGTATGAATGGTTTTCTTAATATGTTTTAAAGAATATCTGATTGTTATCTATAGTTGCATTCTTCCTGCAGCTTTTAGAAATCGATAAACCTGTACGTGTGGATCGCAAAATTATGATTACAATCGTGGACAAAACAACTCAAAAAAAATTTTTTTAACCACCAATTGCGCCTCCGCTTTTTTGGATGGGTTTGTTTATCCATTTCCGGACGTTGCAGTCTTGATGGATTGTTTATAGATAGCTTTTTCGTTTAACAGTCTCCCCACTCGCCAGACGTCTGTTCCCATCCATTATTCTCTGTCATTCTCCCATTGTCTCTTAGGTCTTTCTCTGCTTCTGCTGCCTTCCAATTTTCCTTACATTATTAGTCTCTCTAGAGATTGATGCCGTTTCACATGGCCGAAATAACTTAGTTTATGTTTCTTTACAAAGTTCAATAAAGTCCCGGGTATAACACCAAGCTCATCTGCGATGGATTCGTTAGTTCTACATTCAGCTCCGCTTGAGGCTCACACAAAAATTGATGATATGTCTTCTTCCGCTCACATATGCAATTTCGTACAATAATTGTACGATGTTGACAGGCAATCCTTCGGCGTTTTTTATGATGAAAGTAACGTGATTCACAAGAAAACATATGTTGCACCGCGATCGATTTTGTCAGTGCGATCAAGTAGCTTGCGTTAAAATATCGCTTTTAACTTCCAGAATACATAAAATACTTTATTTGTTTCACCCATATATGTTAATAATAGAATCGATGGAAGACGTTTGTTGGAACCAGCGCTGCAGCGTTACGTGACACTTCGGTGCTCTATTTTAGACGAGGGGATCTTTGGAAACCCCAAACAGTTTTGCAAAGAGCGCAGGCGCCTCCTGTTACTTCCTTCCGGGTAACATTCGTGTGTTTCTAGTTGTTGTACGCACGAAGCTTAGAAGTGTCATAATTACATTGATTTTACGTTGATCCTCATGTTTTATAATGTAATCGTGGATATAACAAGGAAGGAAGTTAGACATTGACTCGCGTGTTCCTCTCCATATTCCTGGAGAATCATTTGAATCGTGTTTTGCTGTTGACATGTCATTATTGATTATACTGGTGGGCGCACGAATCGTGCGTCCAATTATATTTTTGCCGTTTTTACAAAAACCTGAACACATTCTTCCATAAGGTAACTATGTGGTAAATCTTTTACACCTATTCCAACAAATTTCTGCAAACAAACTCTTTGAAAAGTTGTTCTGACTGAAGTACTTACGAAAACATATCGGCTAAATCCAAATCTCGTAAAAGACACCTGCGTCACAAACCGTACGTCCTATCTGCGGTGTGTAAATAGCTATATGACCAGAGCGTGTTACGTTTATCAGTGCTATTTCAGTGACACCGTGTTTGACCTGACACATATTTCCCGGTCGTGAGTATATCATAAATCATACATGTAATATTACAACAAGAACGTGTCGTTTAGTATTTAGGGGAAATACACGATTTGTCGTTGTTACAAAGGGCTACAGCCAAATAACTGTCACGCGTGCCGCAGGCTCGAGTGACAGTCATTTCACTGATAACACTCGCCATGCCCTCTTTCAAGGTATTTTTGCACAAAGAAACGGACACATTTTAACTCATTTAGCAGGTATACTGGTCAGAGGATTCACATATGTAGTTGGCTGACACTACGTGGGCATATCAATAACTGAAGATTTCCCTGCGTGTACAAAAACAGTTGGCCAAAAAATGTGTTGTATGTGGTATCTCTCGAAAGATTATTTTTTTTTAATTGTAGGAATTGACACAAACACAACAGCCAGTAATTGTAGGCCATACTGATGTCTTCTTCAATAATAGCAAAATAGCCAAAGTCAATTTGTCAGGGACCGGCAACGTTTTCGAATGGAGGGCCATATAAGTGTATACTACTAGGACAGCGCGTCACACAATTTAGTTGGGCATATTAAGAATGCAGTGGGTGCGAACCCACACCATCTGCTGACTCCGCTCGAGGGAAAAGAGTTCCTCTCGAGGGAAGAGAGTTGCGTTCGAGATCTCAAGGGGTGCAATTTATTTTGGAGGAGCCTCAAATTGGATGGTGTTGGAGGTATCAGGGGGAGTACTGATTAGAGTACAGAATGATGCTACAGCTACTCCACCATGTGCCCCACATCTGACTGTAGACTGTAGATTTTTCCTCCATTGCGTCATCTAAATGTCCGCCTGCGGTCAGCTGCGTTCTCGTTTTTCATTTTACGAAGTTCATCTTCGAAAACAGAAGCTGATACGCATAGATATAAGTTGCAAGTGCCAAAGGCATTGCAAAATGCTAATGGCTAGTTTCATCAAACCAGGACACAGTTCCGCAAGTGCCGATACACTTCACTGCAATTTGGAGAGCTCCATCTGCATAAGAAACGATCCGTCATCGAGTTCCACCGGGAGCAGCTTCGAATATCAAGACAAAACCCCAGTGCGAGTCCTGAGATTGCAATAACTGTCTACTAGCTCTCGTCTCATCACTCAGAATACTATACGTACGTGTCCGGACTTTCAGGGTTTTCTCCTGGTGGGGTATTAAGACGTGTGCGTTTTTGGCGTTCCACAGCGGTGTCTTTCTCAGTCGGTTTGTGATCTCGAAAGGGGAGATGAACTGGAAAATATTATTGATGAGATGTTAACCCTTAGCAAAACATTCTATAGAAAACTATAAATTTCCTATAGTATTCTGTAGTATTCTATAGTATTCTATAGTTTTTCTATAGTATTCTATAGAAAACTATAAATTGGCTATGGAAATCTTAATTTCCTACAGAATTCTATGGAATATTTTATAGAATTCTATAGAATATGCTATAGTTTTTAAAGAACCTATAGTTTTCTGTAGGATTCTATAGAAAACTATATAATATTCTATAGAATCCTATAGTTTTTAGGCAACCTATAGGTTTTTTGTAGGAATATATAGCAAACTATAGGATATTCTATAGAATCCTATAGTTTAAGACAACCTATAGGTTTTTTTTGTAGGAATCTGTAGAAAACTATAGAATATTCTATAGAATTCTATAGTTTTTATAGAACCTATAGTTTTCTGTAGGATTTTAGAGAAAACTATAGAATATTCTATAGAAACCTATAGTTTTTAGAGAACCTATAGTTTTTTTGTAGGATTCTACAGAAAACTATAAAATATTCTATAGAATCCTATAGTTTTTAGAGAACCTATAGTTTTTTGTAGGATTTTATAGAAAACTATAGAATATTCTATACAATCCTGTATATTTTAGAGAACCTATAGTTTTTGTTGTAGGATTCTACAGAAAACTATAGAATATTCTATAGAATTCTATAGTTTTTAGATAATCTATAGTTTTCTGTAGAAATGTTATTTTAGTTTCTGTGGAAACTTTTAACCACTGTATGTATTTTGTTGTTATGTACATGTGGTGGATGTTACATAGAAATATATATATGTCAGTATGTTGTAAACTAAAACGATCCTACTGTATTATTTTATACCGAAACATTATTGTTATGAATACCGCATCCCATAATGTTATTACCCGTGAGTCATTTCGGCGCGTAACGTTTAATTTCAAAAAGAAGAAGGCGAGACGACCTAGCGCGAAGTCGGTAGATTGCGGACAGAGTCATTATAATGAAGACATTTCGGCCATTCATGCCACGAGACAAACGGTAGGACGTTGCCAAAGATTGCTGTGTGTTGTTTTTATAACTATTTGATCCACAGAGTAAAATACTGTTAACAATATTACGAAATAGTTATAGACAGACAGCCGTTTGCGTAACCGCCAATTCCAACCTGCATCGATGCAACGATTTTACCTCGTTTTCTATACCAAATCGATCATTCCATCACTCCATATTGTTTGTGTATGTCAATTATTGTTTGAGGTACACACCGAGCATTATTTTCTTATCAATTATTTTATATTTAGCCAGATGGTAAAGTGGCCTCGACCCATTAGAGTAGATTTGCCTCAATTGTCGCTCATTTCGTTGTACGTACTAAGTAACCAACTACATTGCCATGGCCACGTGAATGAATAATAAAAACAAGTAAAATGCAACACAGACTGTTAAAATACCCTAAACTAAATGACAATAGAATGCAAATATGTGATCGATGATATGTGTGTTTCAAGTTCATACATTTTACCTTTTTTGTGATGCATAGGCATAGCCATAGGTAGGGAGGTCGGTGAAAATGCAATAATTCATCAGATTGGTAAATGTGATACACCACTGGAAAGGTCTATTTAAGAGATAAACAGCCATACCAGTTTTATATCTTTGTGATGAAAATTGGCGAAGTTATAGACAATTATGTAAAGGCCATTGAATAAATTTGTGTGACAGTTTTTTTGATCTGAAGGAAATGTGAAAAACTAATATTGTACAACACAAAAAACTTAGCTAAAACTTGATATTTTATGTATTTCCTTTAAATATCATTTACGAAAGGAATTATACATAAAATTAAGTTAATTAACTAAGCTACTAACCTTATGGAAAAGCCTACAAAAGTATCTCCAGGTCCCCCACTTTCAAATCGTCATCCATAATATATATACGTCTACACAATATATCTGGCCCGTTGTCATACACCACATTGAACCAGCTTGGGAAGCCTGCTACCCATAGCTTGGAGGATATGCTTGAATGGTTTCCATTATGTGGATATCAAAAAAATCTGACATGTTTTAGAAGGTGTAGGTATACCAGCAAAATCATGTGGACGTTAGTGAGTACTGCATGCATGTCATGTATGCAAAGTTAGTAAAGTGTGTGTGAGAGTATAAACATAGCGAAATATTATATGCATTGATGTAAACATTCAGCTTTGGCCTTGCACCATATTCTTATGTAAACATAATGTATATGTAGGTTTGTGTGTGTGTGTCTGCATGTGTGCGTGCGCGTAAGATAGCCAACTACTGCAAGCAACAATAAGCATTCCGCTACATAGCATGCATGTACAACATTATATATATATATATATACATATATATATATACATACATACACATATATATATACATAATATATATATATATAATATATATTGCTATGCAACTTTTAATTATCTGATGTAATGTTGTATCTGCAAAGATCCGTTTGCAGAGAACAGCGATGGCTGGAAGTAGGATATGAAGAATCACTTCCGCATTTGCATCTACATCAGAAAGCGTTGTCAGCATTTCAAACACACTGTCCTTCTTGATGCGAGTAGAGTCTCCAAAGATAGGCATACTCGTCTCACTCATGAACTCATTGATGTTTCTGCATGACTCCTGGCAGAATGACACGAGTTGCTGGTAGTGAATATTCATGTCCAAGATGTGAACACTCTTGTCTTCGATCATGCATCAGAGGGCAGGTGATCAGCTTGCTGATGAGTCCAAGTGTTTTACATCCAGCGAGAAACTGTGGCGTTTCTAAGACGTTTAGAACATATTTCAACAACCTGTCTGACGCACCTTGTTTGTTTTAGAAAGCACCACATTTCATTGCTTAAGAAGAATGTCCTTGCAGCATTCGAAAATAAAATGTTGAAAAAGCATGCATATCAATAACCGCTGAAGCAAAATGTTGCACTGTACCAACACCAGGAAATGTTAAATCATGTTATATATTCATCTACAAATTAAATACTTCTAGGAAGATACAATAAAAAACAACCCAAAAAACCACCACCAAGCCAATGTTTATACATGCAGTTAGTTACAGCAAGATCAATGCAGTGTAATTAGAAGTATATTAGATGTCTAATTTATGGAGGGGGTTGTCATTTATTTGTTGTCATTTGTTATTTATTTTGCATGATTATAACATGAAAACAAACTTTAAATATTCATATTACGTCCACCATTTAATACCCGATAGCATGTTTGTGCATATGTAAACACGAATAACAAATGCATGGCTAAAACACAACTTCAGAATACAAGATTGCAACAATGTGTACGCCGGTTATGTTAGCGATAATAGGAGAATTTCGTTGCCGGACATGGGGTACCGCTACGTTCGAGCTTGGGGCAAAAATGGGCAAAGGTGTATCTCCGCAAAATTTGCATTAATATTACGTTTATACATTACTAAATAGCACAGGTGTAGTTTGCCAGAGTTTCCGCAAGCTGTTCATACCTTAAATCCTCTCTAAATATGACCAATGTTCAACATATCATATTTTTCTTAATTTTATTTCAATTCATACAAGAAACACGTCAAAAGAAAGAGCATCATTTTACGATTTCAACCATACCGCCAAACATAGCATGGAGGGTAATAACGCGAGTACATGATTTTATGAAAAACACCTCCCTTCCGCGAGATTAAATATGGCTGCGTCCGCAACGAAACGAAATTTCGGTGGGTGTCGTTGTTTCATCACGAGTATCTGTATGAAGCATTACGAATTCGCAAAAGCAGGTATTTTTATCACAAAGAAGACATATTTATGTTTCTTTTGATATAAAATATATGATCAGTCTTTATAAATCAAGGGACTTACAATTTTTTAAACATAGGCGATTTAACATTGCGTCCCAATGCAAACGCGTTTGCGTGATTTCTTCCGACCTCCCTACCATAGGCCATAGCCAGCTAGGGACTAGTGTAGCCTGTAGGTATATAATTAACATTTTTAGATATATACATCAAGTCTATATTAATGTATGTAATGCCTAATGGCAATGCCAATGATTTAAATAACTATTTATTTTTATTCATAATAACAATATTAACAATTTAGTTGTCTGTTTGTTAATGTTACTAATCCTGATAATAGTGATATATATAAAGGTAGATTACTGGGTAACCGATTACTGTCACAGTACTAGACCTACTTGTTAAAAAATTATATGGTTACCGGCTACTGACGATAATGGGAACCGGTGGCCAAGTGATAAAGCACCGGTCGAGGGGACTGGAGTCGAATCCAACTATCGGCCAGTTTAAAAAAACTTGGGAAATTTTGTTCTCTTGGAAAATACACTAGGCCATTGGTCCCTTCTAACTGTTATCTGCCAGAGGAAGTAAAAGATCCCACACATGGGATAAATGAGCTAATTTGAGTCCATCCTGTAGTGGACTTACTACCTTTTGGGCATGTAGATGAGGATATTATGAGATAAAACCACAGTGCAACATTGTAATAGGACTTTGCTGAATAATAAGTATTTGTCAAAATGTTCAATTTTTTTAGATTTATGGTGTATAATATAAGCCACACATATTGTATTTTTATTGTGTTCTGTTCCATTTATTTCAGGTTGGTGTCATCACTGATGTCCAAAAGCAAGATTTGTCCATTCTGACAGCACTGATACCAATATAAGTGGTATAGTGTTTGTGTGTATGCATTCTGATTTATTGAATATTACGATAACATACCCTGTACAATTATACTGTATATTGCAATACAGAACTCGGAATCCATTTATTTGACCAATAAATATGGTACATGTGTAAGGTTTCAGGGCAAAGCACAATAGTGTAAATATCATCTTAAAATTGACATGATTTTGAATATCTCAATACTACAAAATCACAATGACCGATATCTAGACCCAAACTATTTTTTTTTTACAGTAGAACCTGTCTTGGATAACCACCTGCTTTCTCGGTTCCTCTTGAAATTGACCATATTTTCAATGTTTATTGACCTGTCGTGGGCGACCACCCGTCTTGAAAGACCACTTTTGCTAGGCTGAAGTGGCGGTCACTCAAGACAGGTTCTACTGTACATTTCAATTCTGTAATTTTACCTAGGCAAATATGTCACCAGAGCTGCATGGCGTTTATTGTATTTTACCCTTAAACCCTTCCTATATATACTATTGTTATGCACTGGTAATAATGCATGAGTGTATAAATACAGTGTGGTATGCCACGTTCCAAGTAATGGAAGAAAATCATTCAACCATGCCAATTATGTTCAGTCAGAATGTCTGCCCCAACAACAGTTTCCAATCTAACATTCTAAAAGTGTTGAGAAACAGCCCATCTTGCTTAGAGTTTTCTTTGCTCTCTTTGTCAATATCAAATGGAATACCATGTTGTACCTGTTTCAAATTACCGTGGTAATATACCAGCGGATATGGGTCAAATTCATTGACATGTATTTAAATACAAATAATCTTGAAGGATTAAAATATGATAAAATGAAAAAATATATATTTCAATACAAATATGTATTAAAGGTACTTTTCAGAATTCTTTTTACAAAACCGCCAATAACAAAAATAATGGCAAATGTTATATTGGGATATGTTGTTTGTCAACATAATTTGACGATGTTATGTACAAAATGACATGAGATGTCGCTTACTGGCTGGCAATCTTTGGTGTTTGTACCATGTATGAAAATACCATGTTGTACCTGTTTCAAAATACCATGGTAGTATACCCGAGTACAGTGTATATCAAGTCACTGGCATTGGAACAGGGAAGGGGGCGTTCCAAAAAAACCCACCTTGAGGTTCTCCAGACATCTCGATCTGCACCCCCTTGAGGCTCGCTGAAAAAAAACACCCCAAGGCACTCTGAAAACCTAAATAAGCACCCCCATTCCACAGTATTTAGGGGTAATCCTATCTCCAGCCCCCATACACCACAAACTGCAACCCCTTCCTAAATGTTGGGGAGCTAAGCTCCTAATCAACAAATATTAGGGACTAAGCCCCCCCGGCAGGTTCCAATGCCTATGTAAGTAAAACAAGTATTACAATATTTAATTTGTTTCATACATGGGTGTTGATTGATGTGTATTTTAGCAGTAATATATTTAATGTTTCCAACAATATTTTTCTTGCTATCCCTGTTGTGAATGTCATTGTGACATGTAGTCTGTGCTATTTCAGATAATGGCTCATTACTGTTCACAAGTATTTAAGGATTAATTTCTTGACATGTATGCTCAGTAGTCTATTTGTTGTATTTATCATATACTTAATTGTTCATATTGTATTATAATGTATACATAAGGATTTGATAAATGATTTGTGCCATTATTAGCATTGCTTGCATTTATGTACATATATGCTCAATAGACTTTATTTTGTATTTGTTTTATTTGGTCATTCAATATGCTTGGATACTACTGTAGATTGCCTGTATGATTAATGTATTTGAATATATAATATAATACAAATATTTGAAGATTAACATGCACCTCTGTTAATGAGTATGTCATACAGAATATTTTCTACAGGATATATCCTACAGGAAATAGCCTATAGGAAATATTCCATAGAAAATACTATAGGATATTTTCTATAGACAAAATTCTATAGAATATTCTGTAAAAAAAACTTTCTAAAATGTCATGTAGTTTTTTGTAGAAAACCACAAAAATCCTGTGGTTTTCTATAGAAAATATCCTATAGTTTTCTATAGAAAACTGCAAAAATCCTGTGGTTTTCTATAGAAAATTTCCTATAGTTTTCTATGGAAAACTGCAAAAATCCTGTGGTTTTCTATAGAAAATTTCCTATAGTTTTCTATAGAAACCTATGCGCAAAAATCCTGTAGTTTTCTATAGAAAATCTATAGGTTTTTTTTGCTAAGGGTTTTTTGTCATCCCTGAAGTTGAACATTCAGCAACTTGGCGGACAAGTGGTGAACTAAATATAGGAGCACTGCCTAAATTCGGGCCTCTTATTTTTGTCAAATAACGTCCCCTAGCGGAATTTTTATTAACTCAAATAGCGCCGCCGCCCCAGGTGATTTTTGGTAAGTTCAGTATTGCTTAAATCCGTGGCGTCACCGTAAACTACAAATACCACCCCTGGCGGAACAGTCATGAACTAAATTTTACCCTAACGTATCAATCACTAGTCTAGGACAAAGTTCTTGGTCAAGTAGCGCCCGTGTTAGATAAGTGGTGAACTAAATAACTACTTTGCAGTCCGCGCGTGTGTAAATTCTACTCTGCAGTCCGCGTGTGTACTTTCTACGCCCACGTGACTTTTCGGCACATTCACTAACTATATAAGCGCGGTGTTTTCCCAGTCGGGCCGTCATTCGTATTACGACGACACCATGGCTAATATCATGATGAAGACACCTTATTACCGTATTCGCGATGGACCGGACTCGAGCGACGAGGACGAGCCGACCCACGGTGATCAACCGTCCTTCCGGGCCGTCAGACCCAGAGGTAGTGGACGTGGCAACCCTAGAAGCAATGGTAAGCACCGATGCCGTTATCAAGATCAGAGGTCTCCTTATCGACAAAGTACGCCAGCATACTCCTTTCTACATCGGGTGCAGATACTGCAAGAAGCGTATGATTGTCGACGATAGGGGACATCTGCAATGAGAACGACACGATTACGTTGCCTCTGACATGCATTTCGTGGTGCGCATGTGCTTTGTCGAGACAGCGATGGGTCGATGTATATGGCTAACTTTATTCGTCCAGTGTATGGCTCTTTTCCTAGACGTGAATGCCGAGACGTTTGCTGTTACGTGGTCGATGTGACAACTTCCGCCGATACGGCCGATGCGACAACTTCCGGTCCTGATGATGTCACAACTTCTACTCATGCGACCATTGTCACAACTTCCGCTCCTGCCGCCACTGGTCCGAACTTTACCCTTGACTTTCCTGCGACCGAAATGAAGAAGACGATTGCACTTCACATAGCATGTGCCGTCGATGAACTTTCAAAACGACAATGTCTTGTTTGTGAGATAGACGATCCTAGTAAATTTCATCACGATTGCATGTTACCTGATGACATTCTAATTTACATGCACTTTGACGAGGCTGTGGAGGCCGTTAATTCAACTGCAGTGATGAAAAACTGGTTGAGTGTTTTGTTAGACCCGGGTTTGAAGCTATCCGACCTGACGTCCGATCACTTGTGTGCTATCGGGACTTGGTTACAAGTACCGTTTTCAGAGGAATGGCAAAACAAATTAAAGCAAATTGTTCTGGCAGTAATGGAGGATGATCTGCAAATAAATATGTCTTGTGATTTTATGAGACCTTTGATGACATTAACCCAACTGCAGTGAATAAAGACTGGTTGACTGTTTTACAACAGTCAGGTTTTAAACTACCTGACTACTACTAGTTCACCCCTTGTCCGACATGGGGCGATATTTGTAGTTCATGATCTATACACAAGGTGGCGCTGTTTGACATTGACCTAAATATTTGACCTTGTCATTTGACCTATATATTTTACCGTTGACCTACATATGACATTATTTGCACTTACACCAATCCAAATCCAACTACCTAGGCTGTAAAACCGCATATACTACTGAGGAGGATTTAATATTGCGCGTTTATTCCCGCAATAAAGGATCTGTTGGAAATGCTTATTGTATGTGAATCTGTGACAGTAAAACTATTAAGGTAATTAATCATTCCACACAAATAAACTAGTTTGTCTTTCGCTAAACGAAAATTATGTTCTTGTATGGTTAATTATGTGGTCAACATTACAACATTTTATAATGCATAATATATTATGGCTTCTAGAAATGTATTTTGAAGAAGCATTTAATGACGTAAACATGAGTGTTACCTTACCTTATTATACTATCGATTGATTAGTATATGATCGGTTTCGCGGAATGTTCATCCGTCTTTACTGTAAACGCAGGGCGTGGAGTATGTTCTGTTACGTAGGCAATATCGTCTTACATGCCGGCGTTCATTTCAAACACTATTCCGCACATATCGCCAATATTTTCCCTTACGGCGAATAATATTGTGTTCTCCTAGACGTTTGATGAATTGTTATTGTTCGCTACTTTTTATATAATGCCAACATATGTTTCATTGTGTTCGATTGCGAGCAATGCTATTTACGTACACCTGATTTTGTAATTACATAAATAAATAAATGTATGCATAAATTATAATATATATATATTCGGTATTAGACGTAACCGTCCCGCCAAGTCTTCTCAGCACGACAAGAAGTTCTCATTGCATCCAGGTTCCATGACTTCGCTACGTGTGTACTTTTGTATTGTGTGTTACTTTTATGCATGTCAACTAAATACATATATATTTGTCACGATGCGTGCCCCATTTATATTAAGTGCGGTCACATCAGCCATCTGATTCTCCACCAGTTTCTGACTGCTGGAAAACGTTGAGTTGAAACTTGCCAAATGGTCATTCAACCCAGTGAATATTGCAATTTTCGGAATCTTTCAATCACGGACACTGCGTTGTGTTCTGGGAAACGTTGCACTTCCCTAACTGCTAGATGGAACGGTTTGTATGCTCCATGCACGACCACGCCATCCTTGTTCTCCATGATTACGAGTAATCCGGTGTGTTCGTACTCAGGCTTCCTTATCAATTTCCCCTGCTTCTCGATATATTTCCTGATATGTTGGATACATCACAAGGGAACGTTTGTTTTCCTGTTTCAAGGTTAACTGTTCCAATGGCCACACGAGGGCATACATCGTGAGTGCCTTGCTCTCGACGTTATTGTCAAATACAGCACAAATGTGTTTGATCCTGAGCTGCTCCACGAGATGTTTATTCAACGCTGCGCCATTGACGAGGCTGATCAGTGTCCCGGATATTTCGGTTGACTTCTCTGTCATGTTAGTTAAGATGTCAAACATCGCTGTCTTGGCTAACATAACATCTTCTGGCATTCCGTTAAATTCAACCTCAAGTGACTTCATATCAATGACAACTTGCATGCCTTGGAACTTGGCTTCCTGGTCTGACTTGAATGCGTTGGCATTCAGCATTCTGAGACAATGCAACGGCAAGCCTTTCTTCACCTCTGTGACAAACGTCGACACTCCGGTGATTTCTTCTTGGACACGGGAGTGGTCATACTATTGAGACGGGCAGATACAGCTTGAACTTCATTTATGTGACCAGTGACACGGACCGCGCTTGCAGCAGCAGTATATCCTCACATGCGAATTCTTTCTTCATCAAGGAAGGTCTTAGGGGCATCGTTGCTCCATGTCTTCGCTAGGTGTTGAGCATTCTTCGTGGTGTGGGTAAGTGTGCACGTAATTCTTGATGTATCGCTGAATGTGTCCCATTCCACAGCTTCGAACATATCAGCCATTTTGCTGTCTACCAATTTCCGACTACCGGAAGAAGACGCGATGAAACTCGCCAAACGTATATCCAACCCAGTTACTGTTCCACTCTACGGAATCCATCCACCTGGTCTTGTGGAGTCTTCGTTCGGGGAAATTATACCCACACTGTCGTAGAATGCTGCCACTTGCAAGGTCTCTTTGTGCAAGTTGTGGGTCCGCCTGGCAAGGATACTTTTAACAGCTGCAAACAATGACATGTAGAATGTTATATAGGACATTAGTTGATATAAACAAATACACCTTTATTGTAAATTATCTAACAAACACATGTCCTTATAGCGTAACTTTAATGATGATGAATGTGATATTCACAGATTGCATGAACATTGACGGCTTATTGCAAAAAAACAATTTGTACAACGCATACAAAACAAACGCAACTAGTAGGATAACATGAAAGCTTATGGCACGGCTTTAGCATAGTATTTGTTGTGTACACGTGACTAGGACGTTATCAAGAGGCAGGCAGTAATGACGGTAGCAAGATGATACAACCACGAACGGAGGGGCACTTTTGTGAAGAGCAATCAGCAGAGGAAAAAATACAAAGGTCTTCGTCCATCGGTGTAGATGAAAGATGAAATACATGATGGTAGTGAATGACACATTGCATACTCGCTATCTAATAGAGGTACACACATTAAAATAAAGTAACGAATAAAACGAGAAGAGACACCACAACATAAAGCAGTAATCTTAGCCAAGAATAACACTCACTGGAGTTGTCCTCTACTTCCACAAGTGCATAACCTTCTTCTGTGATTTCCACACGAGTCACTTTGCCTCCTCCAGATTTCCTCTTGTTCATAAAATACAACCCAAGGATAGGTTCAGTTAGACTGCCGATGTTGTGAACTTGAATTGTCCGTGTCTGGGCCACCATGTGTACATTTATCATTGTTCCTCGCAGTGGCTTCGTCACACACAACGCCCGGAGCGAGTAGAACTCTACAACACATTGCATTCACTCTTACCAAAATAGAGCAAGACAACATTTAACATGATTTACACCCATAGCAAAATAACATAAAAGACACAGGAAAAGAGGAAAGCTACAGCTACGATGGAAGGACAACGTGAGGAGGGACATGAGGAGAATGAAAGATGAAGAAAGGAAGCGATGAACTGAACACTATGGAAGGAAAAGACATAGCGAGTGGTTCTGCTATATTGTACCTGACCGTTACCTATATACAGCAGTGAACAAGGAGGAGAGCAGCATAAAATCCAAATGGCAAGCGAGCGAGGAAGTCTATATTGGCTTATTGAGAAAACAGTTGTTTTTGTATGAATGAGTCAGCTGTCCTTTTGGCATACTTGTCAACTTATTTTAATCGCGTTTACATAATCAGTACATCATTATTTATTCCAGGTACATTCCAGTGTTCTAACACTTCTGCACAAACACATATCATAGGTTTCTATCAGCAATATCACTGTTGTCTTAGAAGTAACAACATTGTGTGGGAGGCGACAGTTTCCCGAAGACCATGGGAAAGAGGAGGGAAATATCAATTACGTTTACCTGGGGGAGGGTAGTTGAACTGTAGCATTACAACCCCCGGTTGTTGGGTGAAGATCACCTGCTTTATGTCATTGTCCATATCTGTTGTTGAGAAGAATGCCTTCACGTCGTCGCCGGTCCACTTTGGAGAGACTCCTGACAGGATAAACGTGTCGTCCTCAAATGGGCCTTGTACTTCAACTAGATGCATCGATGGCCTCATCAGTTTCACTTCCACTTGTGCACCATTGACGACCAGGGAAGCTTTCTGAGCTACACGACTGGCACCTGAAATAGATTGAAAGTGACATATTGTATGCCACTATATGTGTTGGACTATACTTTTACTTGAACAACACCTTTTCAAATGCAATATTTAAACAAATGAAATATTTGTTTCCATGACAAATTCAACAAGAAGTCACAGAAAATGTACACTGAAACACCCAGTATGTGCCAGTTAAATATAATGTGACAACACTACCACTGAATTAAAGACGCATATTGTAAAATGTACATACCATATTGAATCACAACCTAGATATTAATTATTTTATTCAACTTACAGAAGTACATTTTACAAAACATCCACTAAAGAACTCTGCTGATGCCCATTGAACGCAGCTTCCATCTTTAGACGCCTTGATTGCCCTTGTGGAGTCTGTTATCATTGGCTACCCATGATCACCCAACGGACTACAAGGCAATCGTTTAAAAGATGTTGCTGGGTGGTTTATTTATCCATACCCACCTTGGTGCTGAACCATTTAACCTTTCAATCACGAACGTCCTAAAAATACATTTATCCAATATATCGATAGCTGCACTTACTGTCGGCATCCTCGAACGTTATGACTGCGATGCCGTCTTCTTCACCATACTCCAGATAATCAATGTCACCGCCTCCAGATATGTTCCGACTCTCAAAGAACACTTCTAGAAAATTCCTCGATGTGTCACTGTCAATTCCAGACACTTTCACTGCCTTAGGGCGGCAAGATTCGCGATCAAGTCCTGCGTAGACATCATTGAGAGAGGAGGCTGTCAGTGGTGCACCGCACAGTTCCAGTCTGCCGGCATTCACCAGGTTGCTGGCACCTAATGACAACAAGCCAACTGCTTAGCATAGGTCGCAACATAAGTGCAATCATATATGTTTGTTCAATTTATTTGACGTTCCCAACGAGAAGGAGTACATTCGTTTATTGGCACATGTGTGTAAATTTCGGCCCCATCTCGCTTTCGTAGTTATAACTATATGTTTTGGCTAAATACAATATATATGTGCATTGACACCATTATCCCACATCAACCTTGGTATATTGACATTATAAAATATTGCACCATAAATCAGAATGTCATCCATGCATGCTTCGGCTCCTTTTTGGGTGCAAGCATATCAGTCATTTTCTTTTGAAAGATTTCCGGAGCTGACGTTATCCCAAACGGAACGTGTCGGAAACAGAATCGACTCATCGGCGTGATTAACGTCGTTAGTTTCGCGCTTTCTTTGTCAAATGGTAGCTGGCAAAATCCATTTGCTGCGTCGAGTGTGGAGAATACCTTTGCTCCAGCAAGTTTCGGTGCTACATCTTCCAGTGTTGCCAAAATGTATCTTTCACGTTTGACGGCTTCGTTTAACTTTTTGAAGTCGACACATTTGCAAATGTTTCCGTTTTTCTTCAAAAACTGAAACCATTGGCGCTCACCAGTCTGTTGGTTCGATAACTTCTTCGATGATCCCTTCTTTTTTCATCTGGATAAGTTCGGCTTCTACAAAATAGTGGAAATGGTACTTTTCTTGCAGTAGTAACAATGTACAGTTTCGCATCGTCCGTCATTCAACGCTATCTTCACTGGCTCGCACTTCAGATGACCCGTTTGAGTGAAAAGGTCACTGTTGATTTCTTCTATGCGTTTCCTAGCCCCATTCCTTGAGCAACTACCCGACCTAACAAGTTTTTAATTTGTTCTCCAGCAACGACAAATATTCGAAACGAATATTTCTGTCCCTTGTGAGAGGTATGCACAGTGAATTGACCTCTGCAGTCACGTGTACCTCCAGGACTATTTAGTGTGAAACTCGTATGAAACAGTTTCGGTCGACTGGGAAGAGCCACGTAAGTATTTTCACTAATTCCTGTGGTGTCTGCACCTGTGTACTTTCTGGTGTCTGCACCTGTGTACTTTCTGGTGTCTCCACCTGTGTACTTTCTGGTGTCTCCACCTGTGTAAGTTTTGAATTTCACCGCAGAATAATTTATCTGGAGAATTAATTCCCATTCGTATACTTTAGTGATACACGTGACGGATCTTAGGAAAAATGCATCATTCTGGTCATGATACGTTGATAAGACTACTTCCCGAACGCCTCGGACATTATTTGTTGACTTGCAGCACACTTGGAAAGTATTGCATTTGTTGTAACTCCGACATAGCTTTCCCGCTGCGGCACATCTAGTTTCACGGTGGTGTTTCCGATCGCAGTTTCCACATGTTGACTAACTAGTGTTTTGTGACTGTGGTCTGTCATGCCACTTGTTGGTAGGGGATCGTGTCCACGATGACTTGTTGAATTTCCCTCTACGGCCTCGCTGTTGTCTAGATGTCACTTCTTCCAGCTCTCTAGCAGTAACTGCACTTTGATGTTTGGTCTGACTTTTTATAACTTCCGACTGTCGCACTATTTGGATAGCTGTTTTTAAATCAAGGTCAGATTTTATGTGTAGTTTTTCAGAAAGTCCCTAGTCAATTATCCTACGACCAGTCTGTCTCTGATGCTCTCGCTCTTCATTGCATCAAATTCACATCGCTCTGCCAGTTCATATAGGTTACGAACGAAAATTCCAACTGATTCCTATGCTTCTGGCTCAGCTGGTGATATCTTGCTCGCTCGTGAATGACATTGACGGTGGGAACGAAATGTTCGTCAAACTTCTTTAGTACCACGTCATATTTATTTTCATCACCGGCAGCTGTGAATGTGAACAACCGAAAAATTTTCTCGGCTTCTAAGCCCAAAACATATACAACTGAGCTTACTTGTACGATTTCCTCTTCCTAGGATAGTTTAGTTACAATCCTGTATCATTCAAACCGCTGCTTTCATGCTGGCCGTTCGCAAAACAGAATTCAAGCTAGTTTCTTCCTTTTCCCTCGCTCTAGGTTAGGTTGTTCGATGTCGGTAACACTTCATGACACCATGTCTTGAGTCTGTTGAACGCTAACACTGTTTATGTAGGAACAAACGTAGTTTTATTAACGAACACACAAACTCTAAGTTCGAGCACATGACTGGCAGTACACACGAAAACGCCCGTATGCAGCTACGCGTTCTGAGGTACGTATACGTTTCGCATTACACGGACGAGCCCGAACTGGCATGGTAACAGAGGGCATCTGGGGATCAGATAAACGTTGTGTCTAAATGTACGTGTTCAAAACTATGAAAACTAGAGTGGTTACGAACACATGTTTTTAAACATATGAATGATATAAAAAGTACATGAAGCAGTGCTAATTATGGATGTGTGTAGAGCAGGTAAAACAAAGTATTTCGTCTCACAGAGGAATATAAATTATTGGAAGATATGATCTGCTAGCAATGTGAATACGACTTGTCCATTT
Organism: Escarpia spicata; assembly: GCA_963995525.1. Classification (NCBI taxonomy): domain Eukaryota; kingdom Metazoa; phylum Annelida; class Polychaeta; order Sabellida; family Siboglinidae; genus Escarpia; species Escarpia spicata. The sequence goes on from OZ023206.1 coordinate 34,804,191, forward strand.
GCCATCTGGAGTTATCATTAAATATACCGAATGTTTTGTAGTAATTATTTATTCGCCAAAAAAATGAATAATAATTTATTACCGGGAATGTAAAATTTCCGCTGATCTTGTTAGTTTTCTATTTTCATTTATCCAGACAAAACACACTTTGTCTTCACATACATAGCTATGATATACTACTGTACAGTATATAGCAAAAGGATTAATCTTCAAAAATAGTCAGTGCAATAAACCTACATTACCACTGAAAGATAGCGTCAAAGAAATATTTGTATCAATTGGTAATGTGTGTTTATTGCACTGATTAAAATGTAAGACAAATCCTTTTACTATGTAATATACATTCGGTTATAATAATTATAAAGTGGATACAAACTGGTTTGTCGAATAAATGTAAACAAAAAACATACGAGATCAGCGGAAATTGTACAATCCAGGTAATATATTATTTTCATTTCAGTGTGCTAGGTTAATTTATGAAATGTTGGCCCACACTCACTCACTCACACACTCGCGCATCCAAGTATCCACGCACGCACGCACGCACGCACGCACGCACGCACGCAAACATGCCTATTTAATCAGGTGCAGGAATCAAGCACATGTCATTCCATGAGTGATTGGAAAAAGGTTATGGCAGGTTTGCATGCGCATGATTCGAATCCCGTAATCTCCAAAAGTATTTCACAAATGAAGGTAACAGTGTTACCATTATACTAGCGTCATGAATAGGCATACTGCACACAATGCCATGTAGCGCAAAGCAAGTATGTCTTCGTTGTAACCACCCGACATTCGGGACTTTTCGTTAATTCCTCCCCCGATGCTTTACTGATCTACCTATGCGGTTGTCGACGATGCTCCTCTCCACCACTTCAAGGCGTCCAACAATAGGCTCTTGTTGACCAGCCAGAAAGTTCACTTCCAAAGACCGTTCGCCGGAACACATTGTCTCATCTCTCCCGACCAACGTAAGCAAACGTCCTATAAGTGTGTCGTGTTCTGCTAGCTTATCGATCTGATTTATACTGTCTACGTCAACCTGCATAGAAAACAATATCATTATTTATTGTGTGAACCTATAATAGGCGTCAAGTATCCGGGTAACAATTTTGCGTGCGTGCGTGCGTGCGAGCGTATGTTTGTGTGTGTGTGTGTGTGTGTGTGTGTGTGTGTGTGTGTGTGTGTGTGTGTGTGTGTGTGTGTGTGTGTGTGTGTGTGTGTGTGTGTGTGTATGTGTGAGTGTGTGTGTGTATGTGTGTGAATGTGTGAGTGTGTATGTATTTGTGCGTGTGTGCGGACGTGATTGCTTGCTTGTGTGGACGCGCGTTAGAGAACTTGCATGCGTACATGTGTGAGTGTATGTGTGAATGCAAGGCGACTCACTCTCAGGTCTCGATCTAGTATGCAAGGAAAAATATGTAACTTGTTTTGTTAACATATATTCCGTGCGTTAAGTGTTCGCATCGGATAAATGGCTTTTGTACAGACCATAGACAACACGCGCAGTATTAAATGCGTAATACCATTCAAAGGTAGACCAAAATATCCTATGCATTGACTCACTTTCAAACATTGCGCGGCCGCTAAGAAGGAATCAACACTGCCCAACTTCTCCACAAATGGTCCGACTTCTTTATCGCGTTTCTGTTGCAGATTACGCAGGAGATCTGCTTCCTGTTTCTGAATACTCTCAATCATCATCGCCGCTTTTTCTTTTATACCAACTTCCGTCTGAAATGTTAAATAAATTATATCCGTTTAAATTCGTGAAAATGTCGCTCTAAGGTGTCACGACAATGTAATAGCCGGATAACATTCCTCGGGTCCTTTACTCACATTATCCGGGAACTCGCAATCAAATTCATAGATAATGTGGTAGACCCCTACATTTTTGAATGTCAAGTATATATAATTGCATGTATAAAGGAAACGTGTAAAATATACCGGTCCTACCAACATGGATTAAGTAAATATTGTGGATGCCTTTCCATTAATAATTCATTATGGTGATGAGATACGCAGATACTTATACCTAACGGTATTACTCGAGTTTGTGCCTTATAAGTAAATGTTGTTGTTCCGTTAAAAAAAGTTAATCTGCGATCATCCACCAAGCTTGATAATACACTAAATCATAGTGTTGAGAAGAAGACTAATGACACTTACTTGTAAACACACTTTATTAATGCGTGCAATTATTTCAGAACAACAAATATCCACGTATCCTACAACATACTCTTGCACACACAGTGATTCGTGTTTCTTGCAAGAATAAAACTATTCACTTTTTGACGACTAATACCAACCTGTTGGTACGATTGGAGAATCTCGCCTCCCTCGGCTTCTATTTTCGTCTTGACGTCACGCTGGCGCGTCATCTTGTCGTCAATGGTCTTCTGCAAATCATGGATGATATCCATGTTCTGTTTGTACAAAACGTCTGTCTCTGCCACGTCGTGTTCTGCGTGTAACTCAACGACACACAGTGCGCATGCAACAGTCTGGCAGTTCCGACAGAAGTAGCACAGTTCCATTTCCTTGTGAACCTGATGTTGAACAGAAACAATATCCACGTGTTGGTTGAATTGATGAAGTGTACGAAATAACCACATATATCAACGCAGACGCGTACGCCCGCACGCATGCACACATATACACACACGGGTTTACGGGTCGCAATGTCCTGCGTCATTTATGCATAGAAGCTGTCCCCTGACACATGAAAAATAATCGTGCTTATTAATTTCATACAAAGAAGATATACGCAATGTACATTGATTATAACAATAGCGTTCAACTTGGCCTTTAATTACCGAATCCGTTCGTTTCCTCTACACGAGTTCGGTATGTATGTTCAAGAGCACATCTGAGTCCTAGGCCCTGTTGTCCGGCCAAACGTGTAGCGTCGCACTGCGCGCAGTTTGTCCCCAGAGGCGATATGAGCGTAAAGCCTTCGGTTACGCGTTGTGCTTTTAAAGAGATTTGCTAATTTATTAGCGCTGTAGGTATCAATAAGTAAAGCGACATACAAACATTCTTTAAAGTCTGGCATACACGACACGACACAATATTTTAAACACGTCTATCTGATCTCCTCTCAATCTCTTGGTCTCTAGTGTTGTTAAACCACATTCTCTTAGGCGTTTTTCATAACTAAGATCCCTTATTTTGTGTATCATATTAGTCGCTTTCCTCTGTACTCTCTCTAGCATTATATATGTCCTTCTTGCGGTTTGGCCTCCACGCTTGTATGCAATATTCTAATTGAGGCCAAACTATTGTTTTGTACAGCGGTATTATAAGTTCTTTTTCCTTATATGCTGTATTTCGCCTAATTAATCCAAGGATTTGATTTCCCTTTGAAGCTGCAATTCCGCACTGCTCTGAAACCTTCATATCAGCACTAATGGTTAACCCTGAGTCATTTTTCTTTATAGTAATACTTAGTACAGTACCCTCCATTGTATATATTCTACATCTTCGTTCTCATCTCCTGTGTGGAGGCATTTACATTTCCCGAAATTGAACAATATTTGCCACTTTTCAGACTATTTGATCAACGTGTCAAGATCATCTTGTAAATGCTGTCTATCTCCATCACTTCTAATTCTTCTAAACCCTTTTGTATCATCAGCAAATTGCAACAATTTGTTTGTTATATCATCGTCCAAATCATTTATATACATCAAGAATAACATAGGTCCCAGTAGTGATCCCTGTGGGACCACACTCAAAACTGATTTCCAGTTTGAAGCCTCCCCATCAACTACTACCCGTTATCTTCCGTCAATCGATCCAATTAATTATACCATTTCCTATGCCATGGGTCTTTAGTTTAAGGAGTAATCTTTGATGTGACAATTTATCAAAAGCTTTTTGAAAATCTAAGTAGATGATATCTACTGGTGATCCCTCATGACTTTGCTTTTAGAAACTCATGTTGAGATGGGTTCATCAAGTTATGTTTAACAAGAAAATCCACCATGTGACCTTTAAATAATCTTTTTAATAATTTGCAAATCACCGATGTTAAACTCACTAGTCTATAGTTATCTAACTTGTTTCTCGAACATTTTTTAAATAACGGTATAATGTTTGCTTGTTTCCATTCTAAAGGAATCACTCCCTCTTCTAATAACACATTGAAAACTGTTGCAAGCGTTATGCTAATTTGTTCTATAATTTCCAGTAGTAGTTTGGGCGGAATCCCATCCACTCAAGGTGATTTATTATCCTTCATAGCCCTAATTTCCATAGCAACCATTTCCGGGGTTACAAATAACTGTCCTAAATAGTCTGATTCTGTCCCCTTGAACTTAGCCTCTGGTACTGGCAGTCAAATAATATCTTCCCTGGTAAACACCGAAATAAAATACTCATTCAGGTCTTCTGCCATTAAAAATCCCTCTGATATTATATTTTCAGCACTATCTTCTAGAGGACCGACCTTATCCTGAACTTACGCATAAAAAACTCTTGCTGTCATGTTTTATATTACAAAAAAAAATTCTCTTTGAATTTCTCATTTCAGCTGTAGCTTGATTTAGTGCTTCTTTGTAAATGTTGTAGTCTTCAACATTTCCAATACGTCTATATGACTTCCACATCATTTGTTTGTACTTAATTTTTCTAATGGCTTCTTTCGACAAGTGTTCCGTTAACGTTAAGTTTACTGTAACTATGTTGCTCCAAAGAGATTCTTCGAATCTGCATCTCTTTCTAATTTTATTTCATAAGCCTGGATAGATTCTTTAATTTATAGAATAACTCCACCTCCCTTTCTTCCTATTCTGTCTTTCCTAAACATTACATATCCTGTCAGTCCCAATTCGGCATCTGATATATCGGTGGTGGCCCATGATTCGGTTATACCTATTATGTGATGGTCAATATCTTCTACCATAAGATTTATTAAAGATCACATGGTGGATTTTCTTGTTAAACATAACTTGAAGAACCCATCTTAACATGGGTTTCTAAAAGCAAAGTCATGCTTAAATATATGTTATGTTTTTTGGAAGTGGGTAGACGAGGGATCACCAGTAGATATCATCTACTTAGATTTTCAAAAAGCTATTGACAAATTGTCACACCAAAGATTACTGCTTAAGCTAAAGGCCCTTGTATAATGAATTAGATAGAAAAATGGCTGATTGACGGAAGATAACGGGTAGTAGTTGATGGGGAGGCTACAATTCAATTGGAAATCAGTTTTGAGTGGGGTCCCACAGGGATCACTACTGGGACCTATATTATTCTTGATGTATATAAATTATTTGGACGATGATATAACAAACAAATTGTTGCAATTTGCGGATGATACAAAAGGGTTTAGAAGAATTAGAAGTGATGGAGATAGAATTTAGCATTTACAAGATGATCTTGACACGGTGATCAAATGGTCTGAAAAGTGGCAAATGTTGTTCAATTTCGGGAAAGGTATATGCCTCCACATAGGAGATGAGAACGAAGATGTAGAATATACAATGGGGGGGGGGTACTGTACTAAGTATTACTATAAAAAAAATGACTCAGGGTTAACCATTCGTGCTGATTTGAAGGTTTCAGAGCAGTGCGGAATTGCAGCTGCAAAGGAAAATCAAACCCTTGGATTAATTAGGCGAAATACAGCGTATAAGGAAAAAGCCTCATTTAGAATATTGTATACAAGCAAGGAGGCCATACCGCAAGAAGGTCATATATATGCTAGAGAGAGTACAGAGGAGAGCGACTAAACTGTTACCAAAATTGAGGGATGTTAGTTATGAAAAACGCCTAAAAGAATGTGGTTTAACAACACTAGAGACCAGGAGATTGAGAGGAGACCAGATAAAAGTGTATCAAATATTGAATGGTCATGAAAATATTGATAGAAATATTTTGTTTCCAGTTAGGAAAGATAGAAGGACCAGAGGACATGAAGTCACATTAGTAAAGGTGCAGAGTAGATTATATATAAGAAAGCTCTTATTTTCACAAAGGACTGTAAATGAATGGAACATATTATCTGTTGATTGTGTGGGTGCCTGTGGTGTGAATATGTTTAAAAATCAAATCGACACATGCCTCAAAAGGGCGGGATATGTGTAGATAAAAGGGTGGGACTCTTGATAAGCCAAAGGGCTTCCTTGTCCACCTGCCAATTAGAGTTAATTCTCTGGGTGGCAATCTTGTTTACTATTAGTTGATTTTCGTACTTAAGATATACCTGACACATGCGTTCTGTGAATGCCGAGTTCTGCAGTGAATATATTTTGCAAACATCATGACGCCTAAAAAGCGGGTTCCTGTTGTGTTTGTGCATACATCCTTCGCAGTATTTAATCTCGCATACGCCACAGTACCATGCTGCAACGGCGACCTGTTGACGTGCATGGCATGGGTGGCATACACTATCACGGGGACAGTTACGTGTTTTCATTCTTGCGATGATCTCTTTCATCTGATTCGCCCTGAAGTCGTTGGGCAACCCGGCGATGCCGTTTGTTGGAACAGATATCACAGCCCTGCATGTGGGACAAGGGAGATTCCGCGACTGTCGGTTCGCGTTGTAGATACCTTGAAGACATTCCTCACAGAACGTGTGATTACACTGGAGCTTCTTCGGGACAGTGAAAGTCTCCACACATATCGCACATTCGAGTAGCTTCTCTAACGATGACAAATCTCCGTCCCCTCCAGTAGTCAGACCAGCCATGACGATTGGACGATGGTGTGTTAATGGTTGTACACTCAGATATCCAGATGCGTCTTGTTAATTGATATCTACAATAAAGTAATATCTTTAACATATAAAACACATATTAAATAGCCACACATTACTGTGAAGTGTGTGTGTGTGTGTGTGTGTGTGTGTGTGTGTGTGTGTGTGTGTGTGTGTGTGTGTGTGTGTGTGTGTGTGTGTGTGTGTGTGTGTGTGTGTGTGTGTGTGTGTGTGTGTGTGTGTGTGTGTGTGTGTGTTTGTGCGTGCATGCGTCCGTGTGCATGTGTTAATATGACCCATGCAAACCAACGCATGTGTCATTTAGACTGAACAAACCAAACCAATAAACCAACGACTATGAAAAGGATCAGAATTGTTCTAATCAATTGTAGGAGTTCGAAATTACCAATTTAATTTAACTTGTTCAACTTTTGTGACTAAGTGACAGTCCTAAGGGAAAGTATCTGAAAACACTGGGAATGCACCACTGATGAGTGTGCAGTGAATAACTCGATCTCCTCTCAGGGTTGGTCATGCGTCGAATACACACAGTTACTGTGTGTACACACTGTGTGTATTGTAGCGAACGGTACGTCCCTACTGTGCTGCCGCCTGGCAATGCATACAATATTGACGCATGCGTAAAGCGTCTGGTTAGTCACGTGATTATGACATCGCGCGAAAAATGGCGTCGGACGCAGAAGGTAAGTGAAATTGCTATTTAGATCGATTATTTATTAAAAGCGCAAATATATTTGCCAATCGTTGTTGTATTGTATATATCGTAAATGTTAACCGCTGTTTACATTAACGAAGTTTCTGTAAGTACTACGCCAATGGATTAATCGTTGACGTAAATGCTAATCTCGAATCATTGACATTGACAAAGTGACAACGACGTCAGACCGGCGATTTGCCTTCACTTTCTGCTAATATGGGAGACCGGGCTCCTAGTTTAGTGGCCGTTTCTTGTTATGCGAGCTACCTGTTTGTTTATGAAAATACTTTTTTGTAATAATAGGTCTTTCAGCAATGAAAACAGTTTTTTTGGGCGATGTTACTTTCGATCGCGTATTTTGTTTAGATGAAAATGCTTGCTTGCCGCAATTTTTTAATCGTTGACTTGTCCCGCGTATCTCATTGATTCGCGGAATTATTATGGTGATGGGATCCTCTTCGTCTTTGAAATATTGGAGACAAAGAAGGATAACGGAGGAGACGGAATGTATGATTGTGATGGTACCCGGCTTACTTTTTGTTTGTTGAGAACTGGCCTGCTTTTGTGCACATGCGCTCGAGCATTTGAGGTTGTTTTTAAAGTATTTTGATAGTCAATTAATGTTTACTGCATATAATAAAGGATAAATAAATTGGCCTGTGTGTGTGATAATTTGATTATAGTATTGATCGACGCACTAACTTTGCGCACAAGTGACAAAGTCCTTTTCGGTACACCCTGAAAAACCGAACGCCATCTTGTTTTCTCCAGTTAAAACTAATGATATTCACTGTGCAATGTGGGATTGATGTATTGTAATTTGTTCAAACTTTAATGAGATTTACAATATTATTATTATTAAGGCTTAGCGTGATGACTGCATGAAATGTAAGACATATAATAGTATAAAATTCATAAGATGTATTTTATGATTTTATACAAAATAAGATATATATTTGGTATTATCAAATACACACAAAAAGTTGTCAGTTCTAAGTTTTACTAAGATTTCACCTTTCAAAGAGCTGTATATTCGTTAATATTTCACTTACTAAGAAACATGAAACAAGTACCATTCTATTTCTTACAGTTACCATGTTCAGGGAAAATTGGTAAAACAAGCTTCTGTTTTCTCGTATCACTACATTTAGCAAACATTCTATAAATCTTTCAAATTTGCTTTTGAAGATGATATGTGTAACCATCAGACAATTCTGATGAAGAAGGCAGTGAGATCTTTCCTTTTCTGTCATGTGGACGAAATAACAAAGTATATTTTGATGATTTTAAAGCAGTCTACTTTAGTAAGACAGATAAGAACGAAATAGGCAAGAAAGGCCAATTGAAGAAACTAGGCCGTGTATTTAACAGCAAACATGCATGCTTCTACTGCGGAAAATTAATCTGCAAGCCTGTAGAACACCTGGAGGAGAAGTATTCAGAAGAAGAGGATATGAAAGAGATTGTGCAGCTTCCAAAGGACAATGATGTGGATGCGCGCAGAAAGAATCTGCTTTCGATGCTAAGAAATAAAGAGAACCATAAACACAACTTGGCTGTTATAGAAGCAGAAAGTGGTGAACTGTTGCTCTCTAGAAGACCACAAGGTGAGGGACCTACAAGCCATGTCCAAGTTGTCTTGCTTGGGTTCTAACCTGGCCAAGCATCGCAGTTACTCAGACCGATGTGTTGCGAAGGATGGAAAGCTGACAAAACGGGAAGTACAACTAAAGGCAGATGTACACATGGGACATCACAAGGGTGCAACAAAGGAACTTCAGGACGAAGTACTTGCTAAAGTGTTGGATGACAGTATCAGCCAGCTTTTGAAAAAGGATCACCTTATAATTGAATTAGGAAATGCGAGCATGAGAAAAAATGTGAAGAATGAGCTGAGGCGAGGAAGCTATGCTAGCTGCAAAATGAGACTGGGTGGTAGAATTATGCAACAACTCAGAGAAATGAACATTGCCGATGATGCAAATGGAAGCTGGGATGATCTGTTGGTACCAGAGAAGTTCAAAACGGTGGTGAAGGCTGTTGCTGTGGTAAGCGGAGTAACAGCAAATTCAATAGATCATCCTTCCAATGCCCTAAAATCGGGTTATTACAACAAAGAAATGGCAAACATAAAAGAAACTCTAGCCATGATGTCGAGAGACAAAGACAAGGCAGAAGAAGCAAGACTGTTCCATGCAGTATGTGACAAAAATTGGATCACGGAAGTATCAGCACTTGCGTGTGCCACCTTGAGAGAGAGATATTTCAACAAAGTTGTGGAAATGCCAAAACCAGCAGATCTAAAGAAATTATCTCAACACTTGCAAGATAAGGCCGTCAAAATTGCAGTGATAGAGAGCGAAGAAAGTTATCGCAATGCTTGTAGAAGTAACACAGGCCCGACTGCTCACGTATAACAAGTGAAGACCTGGCGAACTGCAATTGATCAGGTAAGGATAATCTAGAATTTTTCAATAAATATGTGATTGATACTTGAGTCAGTTGAATGGCAGTTTATTGGATGTGTGCTAAATGGTTTTTTTATAATGGCTTCCCAGATTATATATAGCCATAATAATGTATTACCAGGTATATAATGGACACCCAGTGAAAATTATCCATATTGAAGTGGAGCAGACAAACTAGATACTGGCATATGTGTAACATTTTCCCAAGAAGCATTGAATCTATAAGACAACTGAAAAGCAGGCATTACTAAGTTGCGCTTCTTTATATCCAATTGTTTATTATGTTATAAATACCAGTTGGCTTTAATTTGACCAAATAGACAATGATTCAATGTGTCCAAATGTAAAGGGGTATATAGTATAAACAGTGGAACACCAGGAGATTGTTTCACTAACATATTATTCTCGTGACGATAATCCATCCCGAAAAAGAATCTGATGGGAAATTTCAGGAGAATTTTCAAAATGCATTTCACTAACGTGATCGTTAAATTAATCCTAAGCTACAGATTATCTGTCATGATAATCGATAATCTACACAGTTGGCACAATTTGACAAAACATCCCACCGACCACTTTAAAACAATGCATGACTTTTTGTTCATCATTTGATCATTCATAACTAAAACAAAATCTTACACATCACAGGGGATGTCACACATGGCGTAAACTTTTGCCGGAAACGTTGTACTGAAACATTTCGTCTTGAAATATGTGGTCGATTTTCAATTGTGCGCATGCGCGGTGCCCTATATGGGTCATATTGAGTCACGTGCACATTTCCCAGCAAGCTTACTGAAATATTCGGTCGTTGGATGTTTAAGCGTGACCAGGTGACTGTAAGTTACGAATGATATTGGATTTACCATTTCCATTGGACTAATGTACTTTTTACATGTACACCTGCAGGGTTAGATCTGTGGTTGGGCGCGGTCGTTCATAATTACAGTTATCAACTTATAATGAAGACGAACTATATAACAGCAAACAACAGTCGTTCCCATATTCTTAAAAGTAAGCTAATTCAGTAATTGCAGTGACATTGCCACCAATTATGCATGCATTAATAACACAGTTAATGTATGGTAATATTATAAAAAGCAAGTTTGCATTCACAGCGACAACTGGCAACGTAACAGTCAAATATTTCAGACCAAACGTTTCGTGTATGTAGCCTAATGAAATATTTGGTCTATTTGTTTCCTCTCGTGCGTTTCAACGCTACACAAAACGTAAAGGTCATAGGTCAAAATCTACCAAATATTTCAGCGACCAAATGTTTCGCCTAATTAATGAAATATTCGGTTATCTATTTCCGCTCGTGCGCATACGACTTCTGCGCCGACCAGATATAGGTACAAAACTACAAAATATTTCAACGACCAAATGTTTCGCTACAGCGTAATTGTTGCCAATGTTCTGTTTACAAGATCACATAGAGCAGCAACTACTTTGTACTTGTATGGTGGTCAGTGGTGTGTATTTTAAGTTAGATCCAGCTTAAAATTTGCTCAAGATTTGCTCAAAATTGACTAGCAAATACGACAATGACCTCGACCTTCGTGTAGCTGTCTATTTAACTGCACACATAGATGGGTTGCGACGTCAGTGTCACGTAAAGTTCTAGTTGTTTCCAGCACTCCACAACGTTCCTGGCACTGAGGGTCATCACTGCCAGGGTGCTTGTCGTTCTCAGTGGTTCTTTTATGTCCCAAATTGAGATGGAATCAACATTATGATTAACGTGATCTCCGTCATGAGGGATACACAGGCCCCAATGTGGAAAGCCAGATTGTTTTTTACATCAAATATACAATGCCTGCCCGGTCCAGATATTGAACTCGGGGCGCCAGCATGTGCTAATCACTACATCATCGCGCGCCCCCAACAAATAATTTATCGAAATCGTAAGTGGATCTCTGCATGAAACTGGACACAAAATAAGAGTCGGTAAAATCTAGCTGTTTATGATGGCTAAAGCCTAAAGAGTGGTATAACGACGTCCTTAGAAATTGGCATTCCTTGTCCAGTGCGTTTTTGAGGACTGTGTCCAGGATGGATTGTTAGTGAAGGTGAGGAACAAAATCAAGTCCGTACCAAAGTCGGCTTATCAGAATCACCATACGTCTTTGCAAATTTCAGTAAGTCATCTTTATTAATTATCTGCATTATAGTTCAATGTTGATGCATAACAAAAAGATTGTTTAAACAAGTTGATGCTGTCTGTTGTCCTTCTTGTGTTAGTGTATTTAAAGAATAGCAAGCGCAACCTGTCATACAACTCTGCTTATGCTCAACTTTGGCAACTATTACAAATGAAATAGCTGCATGTAACTTAAACTGTATTTTATTTGGTTATGTTTTCACATGAAAAAGTGAGAATATACTTTCCAATGTCTTTAAAGTATACATCAAAGTCATGAAAGTAGCATGTTCATTGTCCAGAATTGTAGTATATAACATTATGAAAAATACACAAAAACCTAAATATAATTAAAATTCTATGTATTGTTAGCTTGAACAAAATAACATTGACTTTTTGGGTGATTTTATATAGTACAATGGCAGTGATCGTTTTTGGCATAGATGATCGCTGTACTATAGGGGACGCATGTGATTCTCGTTTCTGGTCCGTTTTGGTGCGATAGTTAACGAGATAATGCACTTTCATAGCCCATTTCGTTGTCCGGCATTGTCGTTCGTAAATTCCCACACAATGTCACTTCATTCAATGTTTAATGTAGCAGCAACTACAGCTGTATTGGCACAAATAAATGAATTACACTTGTGATTTCAGGTGATGGATCTCAACACCACACAAATGGAATGGGTGGCTGATCACTTGGGGCACAGCCTGGACGTTGAACGCACGTACTACCGAATTGCCTCATCCGTTATCCAGAAGGCAAAGATCGCCAAGCTACTGATTCTTGCTGATCAGGGCAAGATGATCGGTGTAAGGGTAAAACCCTTGATCAGCTCAACTTTGATGGTAAGAAAGGAGTATTGTGATTAATTAAAATGCTAAAGGTATATAATAGTCAGCTAAACATTGAGTGTGCGCACTGTTTAATTGTAGGTCTGCATTTGTCTCTTTGTTTCCATGTATATGTGACATTGTTTATACTAATCGTGGTGTGATAATTGAACAGCTGAACAGTGACACTTTCTTACAGGCGATAGTGCCCAAACTTGCCAACGCCTGCATGTGTCCATGGGCTGTGGTTTGGCCCTTATGCTGTGAATTGTTAGTCCACTGTCGTTAACTGGCCACATTCCTTGTTGTGTTTGCCTCACATATATACATGCGCTAAGGTTATCAGTACTAGCCTCGATAAGCGTGAGTAGTCATCCGTAACGAAGCGCCCAGCTGTGGCCGTCAAGTAAACAAGATATGCGTATCAGTAAGACAAAAACACGTAGGCCCCTACCTACCTGCCTGAAGTTATAATTATATATTGTCGACTATTCCACCAAACCATCGAGTAGCCCCCAAAACGAAACATACGGTTAAGATAATATTGTCGATTTCACCATTTATATAAGATGTGTGCATGCTTGCGTGCGTACGCGTGTGTATTTATAAGTGAGTTAGGGAATGAGTGGGTGAGTGAGTGAGTGAGTGAGTGAGTGAGTGAGTGAGTGAGTGAGTGAGTGAGTGAGTGAGTGAGTGAGTGAGTGAGTGAGTGAGTGAGTGAGTGAGTGAGTGAGTGAGTGAGTGAGTGAGTGAGTGAGTGAGTGAGTGAGTGAGTGAGTGAGTGAGCTAGTGAGTTAGTGACATAGTGACTTAATGAGTGACTGAGCGTGTGCATGCGTATGTGCGCGCGTGTGTGTGTAATGTTTTAGTGTGCGTGCGGGCGACCGTGTGTGAGCATGCGCATTTGCGTGTGTTCGAGCGTACGTGTGATGCTACAAAGTAAGCACTGCACAAGTAAGTTTACCTGGCAGATTGTTGAAACCCCGTTCCGGATGACTGGTTTCGTGACTCTTTCAAAATAATTGGCTATTTTGCCTCGGTTACTGGTCACGATTTATAAATATTCAACAACAGAACACATCTTGTGTGCGCCTAATCCACTCTCTATGTTATATGTCCACATATATCCACAGTTCACTCTAAGAAACCCAGAATCTTTCTAGACGACTTTGATTTGACAACCAGGAAAACTAACCTTATTCAGCGGAACACCTCTAGTGAATGAATCGAGAACCAGAGTAAGCCTAGTGTTGTGTGCTATTTGCGCCGGCAGATGGCGTCGCCGATATTCCCGAGTGGCTTTTTGCCTAGACCCAGTTTAGCTGTGCCATCCCTCCTGTCTTCCTTCGTTCTTTCCTTCCTTCTGATTGAGTGGTGCGCAATGGTTTTTTATTATGGCCAAGAAAGGCCATCGCGATTAGCGATGCGATGATATAAAGACGCCGTAATGAACAGTGTAGAGGTAACTGCCAAAAACGAGATTTAGGAAGTCACACGAACTAGATGTTACGCGTAATTAATTAAATTATTTAAATAACTAAAGTTACCCAGAACCATTTCCTCTGCAGTATTTGCTAACGTACGTTTAAAATGGTTGTGCAGATCAGATTTTTGAATTATCCTTAAATTAGTATGCTATGATACTGTGTACATGTGTATGGGTGTGCAAAGGTACCTTACACAAACTGCAGACACTCCTATTTAAATATCGTGCAAGTAACTTAACTAAATATAATACTCTAATGGTCTTCAGTCACTAAATGTAATACAGCTAAATTTGTTGAGACTTGAGAGCAAATGTTTAAAAAAAAAAAAATCTGCGCAAACGAGTTTGTCAAAAAGTTGTCAATTACACCTGGAAATGCCGATGAACTAAAGTGATTGAAGTATCACTTGCGGTTTAAATAGTATCTCTGGTCTGTCTCTTCCTCGCGCGCAAGGTGCGCTGCTGATTACATAAGTTTCGGTACGGTCCGTGTATATGCCGTCGTTTCCTTTTTCGTTTTGAAATTGGCGAACGAAAAAAGCAAACAATGTTCGTTTTTCGTGTTAATATTTGAAGTACGAAAAACGAATACAATATACTATTCGCGGTATTTCTAATACATGTTAAACGAAGTAACAATAAAAAAAAAGTTTTTCGTTTGCACTGCATCAGAACGGAAAACGAAATACGACTGCAGCGCAATCACGGGACCTACCGTTATTTACTAAACCGTTTGAAAACTACACAGTGAAAATAGAAAAACTAAAACTAAAATATCGATCAAACCCTTTTTTATTTCCACTTTTGCAAAATGAAAATAGGTAAACGATAAAACTGTACATCAACCGTTTTCCTATTTCTGTTTTGTCCACCACAAAAACGAAAAATTAAAACGGAGTGCGGCGCTATTACGCATGCGCAATGGAAGTGGGCGTTTCGCAACGGTTACAAATTACTCGTAATCCTAACCCACCGGGCGCGCCGCTGTACGAAAATGGCCTCGCCGCAGGGAATTTGGACTTCTGGCCACTAACAAAGTAACCCCTGGACTCCAAAACAAATAAGACAGATGGGTGTGAAAAACCCAAGTTTATATATAGTTGCCAATTAATTTGTGACTGGAGGTGGTCCTACCCATATAACGCACATTTTCCTGTGATTACGCTATCCTGTTGCTGTTTAAAAAAATTGAAGTTTGCAAATGTATCACACTTAAAATGATAGCTACAAAAGTCACGATTGTTACCAATTGTATACATTTTAGGATTGCGTAGCTATCATTTTAAGTGTGATACATTTGCAAACTTCCATTCCATCCTAAAATGTATACAATTGGTAACAATCGTGACTTTTGTCTCTCACACCATGAATGATAAAAATCAGGCTAATGATAATTTCACCCTTGATTGATCTCACTGAGACCTTTCAGAACATATTTGTATAAGTTCGCTCGCCTTGTTATTTTTTTTAATGGGACAAAGTGGGCGCAAGGAGCCCAAAACGGCCAAAATGATATGTCCAATTGACGTTTCCAAAGTTAGAAGCGCTACCATACAAAATCAGTGCTGTTTTTTTTTAGTTCATAGTGCAAATGAAGTATGCTTTGAGTGTGTACAAAAAAAAAGTGTTAAAATGAACAAAAATACAGTGTATTTTCTATTTTAAAAAACCACTTGTTGCGTGTCCAACGTCATCGATATTGATTAGTTCATTACATGAATAATTTTTTTGTTATTGCTGGATATTTCGACATGTATTCTTTTCATACATAGTTAACGAGGGAATCCTGAACAAATGATGGAGTTAAATCTGAATCTGATGAAAATACAGCACTTTAAAGTTTAAAAAAAACATAGTGTGGCATTTTGACTGCGTGTCCAGCGTCATCAACGGAAAAGGTTACGTAGAACAATCTAGACGTTGTTTTAACGTTGTTCATGCCTACCAGCTATACCCTGCGATAACTCCATCGATGGCAGTACTAATATCATAACGGAAAGAAATACCGCTTAAAGGGCTTTGGTCCATTAGTATGGTCAATGAGTCAGACTATGAAGCCTTCATACAGATAAACCTGCAATGTTTTACACCTGCAACTACAAGTGAAGTCCGCCCTGTACAAAAATGACCTTAAAAATTACCGATCTATGTCAAATCTTTGTTTTTTGTCGAAAGTATTGGAGAAGGTTGTTGCAAATCGACTCCCTGAACACATTTATTCCCAGTCTTTATCAAATGATCTACAATCTGCATATAAGCGATTTCATTCAACTGAGACGGCTCTTCTTAAAATACACAATGACATTGTATGCAATATGGATAATAGCAAATTGACTGCTCTCACCTTACTAGATCTAACAGCTGCTTTTGATACGATAGATCACGACATTCTTTATCATCGCCTTAATAGACATTTTGGTATATCTGGCACGGCTCTTCGGTGCTTTAGTTCATATTTTTCAGAGTGATACCAAAGCATAACATATCTGGCTCACTGTCTTTTCCAGAACATCTTACATTTATTAATATATGTGTGTGTATATATATATATATATATATATATATATATATAATTATTACATTTATTAATAAACCCGCGCCATGCACGGGACGTTAATGTATATCTGAACATCTAGGAATGTAACGCATACCAAACGCATACATGTATATATATACACCGGTAATTATAAATATTGCATGGGCGTGTGATATGCTGCATATTGATGGCTGGCAGAGCTGATTCATGGTAACACGTTCGTAATTTAAAAATGGCTCTGACGCGAAAACTATTATAAATTTGTATGGACAGCCAGTCAGGATTTCCGCCCAAAAAAATATTTGGGTACGGAGTTAGTAAATTGAGACCGTGGAACTGGTAGGCGAAGCCTGTCACGGGCGGCTACGGCGCCCCGATAGGCGGGGGTCTAGGGGCCTTCCCCCGAAAAAAATGGATTTCTAGATGCACGGAGAAGCGATTTCCCGACATTTGGAGTCGGAAATCTCGCCCGGCTCATGGTGATCATGTCCATTTTTCGTAGAAGAATGAATGACAAACGTAACAGTCAGCAGAAAATTGTACACTTGCCTTCACATTTTAGAATAAATAGTCCGATTCATGATGTAGTATAGTATCTTGTTGGGTTATTTTTCTTCACAAAGAAACAATTAATACTCGAAAACATCGCGAAAAATGTACAACCATGACAGCACGCCGTATTGTTTACACTAAGCCTACCAATATGCCGGTACGCCACGTTCTATCCTGAAGTGAAGGCTTCAATCTCGCAGTGAATACCACGTTTAGCCAATCACATAATAGCTAGCATAAACGTGTTGGCACGGGCTCATTCTTCACCAGTAAAAACGTCATCAAGTATGAGTTTCATTGCACAGAATTTAAACAAAATAAAAAACACTTCTTATTTGTACTACTCTAAAAGAAGTAAAAGTTGTAGAGTGGACTGAGTTTAATTGGAAGATAACCCACTACTCCAGACCTCCGACAGTAACTGCATCAAACCTTTGTATATAAATTATGCATAGATTGTACTGTTGGAAATTAGGTGTTTCATTCCTATATTTGCATTCAGCATAATGCTGAAACATAACCGTTCTCAAATAAGATTTCAGCATGATAAGGGGCTCTCAAACACGTCTTCAAAATTAATTAAAATTTCTTCATCGCCGAATTGAGTTTCTTTAATTTATGAAAGTCCGTCATATAAGTTAACCCAATGGGGTCACGATTCAAGCCGCAACCGGCAAGCCTTGACTACCGACTGCGTCAACAAGGAAGCAACTGTAACTTCGGTATATATGCTGCTACGACACAGTCTCTGTTAGAGTACATTGCTAGTGCTTCTGGCCACAAATAGTGTGTTAAGTATGTAGCAGCAGAGACATTCACGACCAAATCAAATTTCACATAATCATGGACAGATCCAGACCCTGAATGATAAAAAGCTAAGGGTAGGCCTAATAAAAGGGTGCACAGTTTTCCCGAATGACACCAGGTGGCAGGACGTACACGTATTATATAAGATATACATATATATATTATATTATTGTGTATGCATATATACGCATATTAGCCGGAGCCCGATCGTCATGTCATCGCAATTCGCAAAACGAAGGGTTACTGTTGGACTTATTTTTCGCAATTTGTGAAATAGTGCTGGAGATTTGTCCAGGTTCATCGGGGGTGTGGGGGTAAGTGTTGGAGATTTAGCGGTTCGAGGGGCGGTTTGTGGGGATCAACCACGAGATGTTGCAACTGCAGGTTGGACCTTATGTACAACTCGGTTGACGGGATGGGGTGTGGTTACGTTACGTGCAACTCGGTTGACGGGATGGGGTGTGGTAACGTTATGTAAAACTCGGTTGACGGGGTGGGATGTGGTTACGTAATGTACAAGTCGGTATAGACGGGATGGGGTGTGGTTGGACGTTATAATGTACAACTCCTTTGATGGGATGGGCTGTGGTTGCAGATTTTTCTGGAGCCTCCAAAAGTACTCACCAAAAACATCAAAACAATTCAAAAATATGTTGGGAGCTGAGCCACCCCGTCCATTCCTACGCATATAGGCCTATGTTTTATGTCTCATTCTGTGTAGGCCCTACGCACATGCGCAGGCTCACAAACACGCAGTTCCACTCATATCAGCCACTCCTGCAAAGGAGCAATTGTTTTACAAGGAGGATATACAGGCAAACGTGGTCTGTCGTTGGGGAAATTACTATCACGGGTCAATTTTATTTGTTTGCCTTATAATGGCCTTATTTACTATATAAACGGGCTCCTGCGCTGTATACCCAACAGCGACTGGTTACCATTTGAATTGAGAAAAAAACGGATCATATTACGAGGATAAAGCATGCAGGTACACATGAATCGGACAGGAAATGGCAGGACACCACACTGGTGGCAATGCACTTAGCTTATAATATATATGTTAAAAAAAGTCATCATCTGACGTACAGATGTTCACGCTGTAACGCCACGTGTATGGCGTCGTTTAAAAAAATAAATGGCATAGCCCCCTATTAGTTTCAAGTTTTTATAAAATGTAGACAGCTTTGTATGACGACCCATTCAACTTAGAAAATAACTGTGGAGGGGGGTTGACAGGCACCAAAGGAAGTTGCAGACAGACATAGTAATGTTATGGAGATCTCTTGACTGTGCTTTCACTCTGTCAGTACGCTTATTCAGCACTGCCCACTACAGGACGGTCACAGGCGGCATACGTGGCCAGAAAACATCCCCTGAACGAGAAGATGTACGGCAATCTCGAGGAGGACGGCACCATCTGTGATGGCGACAGGCGTTCCCGTCTAAAGTGATCGACGAAGAAGAAGAAGTACGACTATAAATGAGTGAAGCCGATTAATTTCCATATAGCTGCGCTGTTTTACCTGCCATCCGCCAACACTAATCACTGTTGCCGTTTCTCCATCCACTTGTGTGCCTCCTCTGCCGTTCTGGTATCCCATTTGCTGCAGTGCAGTGGAACCTCGCCATTAGGTTAACTTTTGGGACTGGACAAAATGTACCCGAATAGCGAGGTGACCGTACATGCGGGACAAATACCATGTACTTTACTGTACGTGAAAATAATTTGGTACTTTTCAAGGATGACCGGTGGCTTGGGATTACGTATAATTTGTTTGTGTAGCGATACGCCCACTTCTACTGCGCATGCGTAATAGCGAAGCACTTCCGTTTTTTGTTTTGTTGTGAAAAAAACTGAAATAACAAAAGGTTGTTTTACTGTTTTAACGTTTACCTATTTTCATTTTTGAAAAAATGGAAATGGGAAAAGCATTTGATTGCTGTTTTACCGTCTCCCCACTTGAACATTACTAAACGAAAATAGGAAAATGGCTCGTTTTCTTATCTTCATTATGTAGTTTTCGACCGTTTAGTAAATAACGTTAGGTCCCGTGATTCAGTGTCACCCGTTTTTCGTTTTCCGTTTTCTTCGGCGGGACAATTCGGTCGCACTGGCGGCATTTTGAAAACAAATTCGCTGAAATTGCATGGTCGCCGAAGTAGTATCGTTGCCGACGCGACAAATACGGGCGAATATTGGTCATTTCGGAGCTGTTGTTTTATGAAATTTTATTAAATTCTAAATTAATTAAACTCCAATTTCCGTGGTAAACTACTTCATTAGTTATGATTAGCAGAAATACATAATATAAAGCTAGTGTTTGAGATTGTACTATTATGTGAAAGTGCTTGAAAATCTATATAATAGTAATGTATATTTGAATATAGAAGCTCCCGGACGATGCGGGAGCTTCTATGTTTGAATGCAAAGATTAGTATTTTGGAAAACATACTCGAATTAAACGTTGCTTTCTGAGATCGCCCATATTTTAAATTAAATAAAACTGTTCAATGAATTACCATGCCCCATACGATATCATAAACTATATATCACTTTCCTCAACTCCAAATACCGTTGTTCACGTACTATGCAATTGTAAGTTAAAACGGCATCAAACATTAACAAATATATCCGAGTACCATATTCCGCTGAAAATACGTGTCCACCTGTAATTTTGGCAAAAACACAACTTATCAAATAACATATCAAATGCCAACTGATACATATGGCAGCAAATAGCTGTCAGTAGGCCTAATACTAGGGAATGCACTGTGTCTGTGCGTGCGTGCGTGCGTGCGTGCGTGCGTGCGTGCGTGCGTGCGTGCGTGCGTGTGTGTGTTCTTTGTCTTACTTCCACACCATCAAAACTTAGATGTAGTGGTTTGGTATATGTTCGTTTTATTTCTGTATCATTCCATATTATTGTAACCCCATCAGCAGGGTGACCATGTACTATTCCACCCGAGTAGTCAAATAAGATATAAAATCAGTTTTGTAACATTTTATAATACACTGTGCATGCAAATAAAAATCACATACACGCGCGCGTGCACCACACACACAGTGAATTTATTTTCGAAAACAAAAACTGATATTTGTAGAGAATATTATGTTTAATAATAAAATATTATGTTTAATAATAAAATATTATGTTTAATAATAAAATATTATGTTTAATAATAAAATATAACAACCAATTATACTTTTGTCTTTCCAATATTTTAGAGGAAATAAGTTCTTTTGAAAAAGACCAATAGTTAGAACGCTGTTGTCGTTCCTTAGTTTTGTAGAGAGGCAGTATTTTTGCTATTTTTAGGATACGAATATGAACGGTTAGCACATCAACAAAAAACGTTAACAAATTAGGAGTAATCTATTATTTGCGAAAGATAGATGACTTTTTTAAATAATACTACCGGACAAGAAATTACCGACTGATTAAAGGTTAATTACTTTCGTTTGGGGGAGGGGCGGTACCAATTGGCGTCGGACATCGATGTTTACGCATCTGACCGATACTGTTAATATATTGGTATCAGAACATCAAAGTTTACACACTTTCGTTTGAGGAGAGGGGATGTGGGGCTGAGGGTATGAGAGTAATTTCGTCTGATATCGGACATCGACGTTCTGAGATGATACCTTACAAAATAAAACGTTGTTTGGGGTGCGGTATGGTAATAGTCAGAACACCGTAGTCACAATCACCGGAAACTGTTTCATGTCCGCTTGCTGCCGTCCCGAAGCGTGGGCTATTTCGTTCAATCCACGTTGCTTCAGTTGACTCGGATACAAAAAAAATAATACCGGAATACAGTGGATATGTAGACCTCTATGAACAAATATTTAGGCCGAGGTAGTTGTAGCATGGCTCAATGTTCTCTAGCGAAGTTACGTACTTACTACTAATTTCCCACCGAAATGTAGTTTGTTATTAACATGGGAGAATGGGTGGTACACGGCTGAGTGGAGCGACATTTAACAACGGCATATGCAATTGTTGTGCCAATGTCGCTCCCAACAGAAGGACCACAGTGGGTAGGCTTTGTGCTGTTTATCTTTAGTTATTTAAGGTATGCGATGATATAGTGCCTCTTAGGGCTATGCGCCACTAAAGTGACAAGAGAAAACCGCGACACTCGGTCCGGTCTAGTTGATCACCGCAGAACCAGTCAACCAGTAAGCCACCTACGAAGTCAAGATGGACGGCTGCGATACGCTTAGTGCCATTGCAGTTATTAACACAGACAATGATCTTTGCCGCAGGAAGCAAACTCGAAGTGACAAAACAATCCTATCTACTGAGTTTCCACTGAAAGTATTTCCGGGTGATATGCGCGGATGTGCACGTCCGTGTATGAGAAAGGTGTGTGTGGGCGTGCGTGTGTATCTGTGTTTGTATGTTTGTGTATGTGTATGTGTATATGTATGCATGCATGTATGCATGTGTGTGTGTGTGCGTGTGTGTGTGTGTGCGTGCGCGTGCGTGCGGGCGTATGTATGTATGTTTGTATGTCTCTCTCAATCCTCTCCTGATTCCCCTACCCCCCTCTCCCTCCTCTCTCCACAATTTCTTCATACAAACATGACTGGTCTGTGCCTGGTGTGCGCTCTCGGTGACAATTCTTATGTCCATATTTCAATGTAAATAACCGGAAACTTTCTACAAGATTGTGACCTAACAACCAGTAATTATGACGCCAGTCTGCCGTGGGCCTCTAGTAAATGAGTTGGGAACCAGACTAAAACAGGTGTTGTGTTATTTCCACCTGAAGATGGTGCCGCATTATTAGTGTTATTAAGGCCCGTTTACACGAACTACTAATTGTCGGATTAGTTGACCAACCAACTAATCCAACAACTAATTGTTCGTGTAAATGGGCCTTTAGTTTTCCAGTCTTCACTAGTAGTGTCCCTTAGCCGACTCTTGCCCGGTCTGCAGTTTGGCCACAATAGACCGAATGACGAGACAGAACTAAGTCACACATGTAGTAATTCAAACAATAAAACTAGTGAAATGTTTATGACCATTTGCTGGGTTTTTTCTTCATACTGCGTATGTGTTCACATCGTAAGTACATGTGTGCGTGTGGGCGTGCGGGCGTGCGGGCGTGCGGGCGTGCGGGCGTGCGGGCGTGCGGGCGTGCGGGCGTGCGGGCGTGCGTCAGTTCATGAAGCTCGTTTTTTCAATATGGATTTGTTCTGACATCAGTGGACAATATGCAGCCTTAATTGATTGCTATGCCAGTCTAAACTAATCTAGTTCGGAAATGTAGTATTTAGTAAGCTGTTGACAGTCAGGTTTGGACGTAATTTTTCACAGTTTAAGACAAGACGTACTCTCTGATCCAGAGTATAACATTATTTAATGTTCTTCCCTTGTTGTGCTTATTATGTTATTATATAGGATTTGTCTTAATTTGATTTGTATTGTATGGATTGTAATGAGTTACAATAAATTTGATTTGATTTGATTCCATATACAGTGCAGATCCACTAAAACGAAGTTGACAGTATTCAGTTCCAACGGCCGTTCATTACTAATGTATGCATCAGAAAATTGTAGAACCAATAAGAAGCCTGAGAGCTGACTACGAGGTTTCGAAGGATATTGAGAATACTGTGGGAGCAGCATGTTACAGACTAGGACATCTTGGGATGCACCAACATCAACATTGTCAACGAAGGGACACAAAGAAGGAAGGTAGAGTTGGTTTGGCTGCGTTTTATGTTTTTGAACATTACACATTGTGAACAATGCACACTTATGGGAATGGAGAAGGCGACAAACTGCTAATGTTGCTGATGCCGTTATTTTGGAAGTTGGAACGAAGGTTCTAGCTTACTGCAACGTCCACATGCAGCAATCGTGCCATGCACAGGCACTGTCAGAAGTTTAGCTTCTTCAGTCGCACCAACCTACGTGGTGAACACCGACAAGCGCAGCTTTTATTCGCCAACCATCTTCGGTGTTCTGAAAATACGTGTAGCCTACTTATAATAACATCATCATATCTGTCAGAGCTGACGCACATAGGCTATTTCAGCGAGTCATATCCAGTGCAATACAAGAACATTCGCATAATGTTTGTCATATCCTAGCAGGCGAGCACAACGAACTCTTCGTTGCCCCAATTTTATGGATCTAGTTCGAGGCAGGACATGAGAAAAGACTAATGATTGCATGGGCGGATCAGTAATGCGACCAGCAAGTAATGTTGACATGACAAAGTAATCAGCAATGCTAATCGGTTTGTTGAAGTCAACCACGGGAAGAAGTATACTCTCAAACATGTCCTACAGTCAACTGAAGCAAAAACACAAGCAAGTGAATATGCGACATGGTTTGATACACAGCACCACATCCTTGGTGCATGCAGTACATGCAATTGCTTCATCAGATCGAGGGAAACTGCATCTTTGCCTGTCAAGGAGTATTGTTTTTCTAGAGGTAACATCTCAATTAGCTGTCCTGCGTTGAAGAAGTACTTCACTCACAAAACAACATTCAGCAACATGTCACCAAGGCTAGACAACGAGGAGATAACTCTCCAAACTGTAAAGACATGATTTATACTGATTTTAATGATAACACCGTCATAGAGATTCATGATTCCATCAACAGGGAAGTAGTGACACATTGTGGAATTTGAGAGTACGTGGCTGCATTATATGAAGATGAATGATACATGGGAATACGTGTCGGTCCAGAAATAATAATAAATACAGTTCCGTGTGTGGTGGGACGGACATCGCATACTTCATTCAGCCCTCTCAACGTTATGTCGCCACCTATAGCAATAATCGGCACTTTTTAATGCTCTCGTCTGCTCATCTCTCCTCCTCTGCAGAAGCACAGCGAAAAGAGCTTCGGATTCTCGACTGAGAGAACCCAGGTTCGAATCATGTGCTACAGTGTCGGACCTCGAGCAATTTCGTTTGCTCTACGTTGCTTCAGTTTATTCAGCTGTATGAGGCTATACACAGTGGTGGAGAGTTGTGTACGAATATTCTTCGCGCATTAATTGCAGCGTGGCTGAATTCTTCCCAGAGAGGTCGAGATGGTGTTCGATTGAACAGGTCTGCCAGGGTGTAAAATGTAAAGCGCTCTGAGCAGTCCTGAGGACTGGATACTGCGCTATATAAGAACTTACCTTTACTTTGCTTTCTTTTGAAATCTCTCTTCCCACTGTCTCTACAACTTAGTTGTGGTGTTTCTCTTCTCCTTCAAATAACCACTTCTGTTATCCATGCTATCTTTGTCTATATTTCCTCACTGTACTCTGTTTCCGTGTATATATGATATTGTTTATACTAATCGTGGTGTGATAATTGAACAGCTTAACAGTGACCAATTCTTATAGGCGATAGTGCCCAAACATGCCAACGCCTGCATATGTCCATTGGCTCATGCTGTGAGTTGTGTGCGCGTGCGTTTGTTAGGTGTTTGCGTGCGTGCATGTGAAGCTACAAAGTAAGCACTGCACAAATAAGTTTACCTTGCAGGCTGTTGAAACCCCGTCCCGGATGACTGGTTGTGTGACCCTTTCAAAGCAATTGGCTATTTTGCATCGGTTACTAGTCACGAACATTCAACAACAAAACACATCTTGTGAGTGCCTAATCCACTCTCTATGTTACATGTCCACAGATATCCACAGTTCACTCTAAGAAACCCGGAATCTTTCTAGACGACTTTGATTTGACAACCACGAAGACTAACCTTATTCAGCGGAGCACCTCTAGTGAACGAATTGGGAACCAGACTAAGTTTAATGTTGTGCTATTTGCGCCGGCAGATGGCGCCGCCAGTGTACCGTTTGACTTAGCGGTACGTAAGGCGCAATAATATAACAGTTTATAAGGATGACATGGAATATAATGCACTTTGTAGAGATGGGTGCCACATGCCCCCAACGCCCAAACCCACTATTTGTTCTAGCAGAAAGAATAGGAACAATTCATGCTATGCAAAGGTTCCTCTTATGTGCGAAACATGTGCCCGAACGAAGTCAAAGAAGAAACAAGTTATTAAATATTAAATTTGTCAGTATAGGCCACATATCATACAAGTACAATAATAATGTTATAATGCTCAGAATAACACAAGCAGATCTGGAAACGGCACGCTGAGCTTTTCGCCCACTCACGGGACACTACGGCTGCACGATGAAGAAGATGATGATGTTTAGAACAAGTTTGCAATCTCGATGAGGTGTGGTTAAAATGAGCTTGGTAGGTGGAAAGAATGGAAGGGGTCAGCTAACGGAGAGAGCGGATGCCCTCAATTTGGAGGTAGAATGAGAAGTGGAAGACATCGACAGGAGGGAGAGCGGGGACAAACAGAGCGAAAGAGAGGAAGGCGGGAGAGAGGAGGGTGGTGAGAGAAAAAGAGACAGGGACGGAGAGAGAAAGAGAGGGAGGGAGGGAAGGAGGGGGATAGGCAGGGAGGGAGGGAGGGAGGGAGGGAGGGAGGGAGGGAGGGAGGGAGGGAGGGAGGGAGGGAGGGAGGGAGGGAGGGAGGGAGGGAGGGAGGGAGGGAGGGAGGGAGGGAGGGAGGGAGGGAGGGAGGGAGGGAGGGAGGGAGGGAGGGAGGGAGGGAGGGAGGGAGGGAGGGAGGGAGGGAGGGAGGGAGGGAGGGATAGATCGAGGGAGGATGGAGGGAAGGACAAAAACAGGAGGGTGAGAGAGGTGGTGGTGAGAGAAAGAGAGAGAGCGCGGGAGGGAGATAGAAAGAGAGGGAGGGAGAGAGCGAGACAGGGAGGGAGGTACAAAAGGAGGAGGGTGAGAGAAAGAGCGAGTGAGCAAGGAAAGGAGGGTGAGAGAAAGAGAAGGAGGGAGGTAGGGAGGGAGGTTGGGAGGGAGGAAGGGGGAGGGAGAGACGGATGGACGGATGGAGGGAGGGAGAGAGGGATTGAGGGTGGGAGGGAGGGTAGGAGAGAGGGACGGAGAGTAGGAGGGAGATACGGAGAAGGGAGAGGGGGTGGGAATTGAGACAAGTCATGGATACGGCAGTTCAGGAGCAGTGACTGGAACCTAGGACCAATTTAGGGCAAAGGGCAATTTAGGACATTTCACATAGAAGGGGTGTAGCAGGTGTCCCAATCCACAGTCGATGCAAACCTTTGTTAAAATCATCTAAGATAAGTTTGTTGTTAGGTACACCTATTATTTAATAGAGCTAGAGCTCTTTTGTGATATACCGTCGAATTGTCACCACGTCTGGTGAAAAGAACACATAATTTATCCGAATATTACACAAAACCTAAATAAAACAAATTTACAAACAAACTAACACAACACATATTAAATAGAATGTTTGAAAAATGATCATCCTCAAACAGCAAATTCGGAAAACACGTTCTGTTGTCTGGATCAAATATACAACGCAACACACCCGCCCGTTAAGGGTCAATAGCACTGTTACCGGGTGGCACAAGTGCATCGACCAACGAGTCCACCAGCAAGTTGTCCCCTGAGATACGTTCATTATTGTAAACAGTCGTAACACGTTCCTTGGCGTGGCAACGTGACACCGATGCCCAGGACTGAAAGTCAACCCTTAGTTGGCATTACACATTTGTGCTGCGACTGGCGAGGGCGGTAAAATGTTACTAGCGGAGATCGCTTTGCTGTTGTCTTCTCTGGCGTTAGCAGGTGAGTGAAGTGCGCGACGTACGGAAAAAGAGCGAATTATACGTGTGTACAAACCAATAGAGGCCAGCAATTACGCCCTTTGAAACAAGTACATCGACATTCGGGAGGAGATCAAATTGGAGTGTCTAAGATTTTGAACGGTTGTGAACGTATTGACAGAAATGTTTTTCTCACTGTCGAAAGTAGCACTAACGCAGGAACACTATATTTTAGATATCATAAACGATTTATAATCGCAGAAAAAGATAAACGACTGGAACAAGGCGTCTACTGATTATGGAAACGCATGCAATATTATTGTGCCAGATGCCCACTCTGTGTATGTCTGTTTCTCTGTCGGATCGTACTCAGTTATCGTAACCATAGTTGTTTGTCTGTCTGTCTGTCTGTCTGTCTATCTGTCGGTCTCACACTCACACTCTCTCCTTTTCTCCTTCTCACCCTCCCCCTCCTCTCTCTCTCTCTCTCTCTCTCTCTCTCTCTCTCTTTCTCTCTCTCTCTCTCTCTCTCTCTCTCTCTCTCTCTCTCTCTCTCTTTCTCTCTCTCTCTCTCTTAACCTCTGCCTCCTGCCTCCCGGCCTCCCAGCCTCCCTGCCTCCCAGCCTCCCTGCCTCCCTGCCTCCCTGCCTCCCTGCCTCCCTGCCTCCCTGCCTCCCTGCCTCCCTGCCTCCCTGCCTCCCTGCCTCCCCCCTCCCCCCTCCCTCCCTCCCCCCTCTCTTCCTCCCTCACTCCCTCCCTTCCTCCCTCACTCCCCCTCTCTCTCTCATGTGTCTCGACATGCACAATCATCACACAATCATTACACAATCATCACACACACACATACACCACACACACACACACACACACACACACACACACACACACACACACACACACACACACACACACACACACACACACACACCACACACACACACAATCATCACACACACAATCATCACACATACACACACACAAACAAACACACACACACACACACACACACACAATCATCACACATACACACACACATACACACACACACACACACACAATCATCACACACACATACACACACCACACACACACAGACGCACACACAATCATCACACACACTCACACACACACTCACACACTCACACACTCAAACACTCACACACACAGCCACACACATATCGAATTCCCTAGTATTAGGCCTACTGACAGCGTCGAAGCGGCTGTATCGACGTTAAACGTATGTCTCATTCGTAAATATTTATCCGTTTTATTTATGTGTGTTTGTTGAACGTTGAGCCCAGGCGGAATGTCACAAATAAGGCCTTTCAAAATAACAGTTTTATTTCTGGTCACGTTCTCAAATTTAGGGTATACATGTATAAGACCAATTTGTTTCTTGTAATATTTTCCGTGTAGAAATAGTTTACCGTAGGTAGGTATATAACAATGATTTTATGTTAGACGTACATAAAACACATTTTTTTTGTATACTATTTCCATGGTGCAAAATAGGTTATTGTTGGTAAGTACGAGTATTTTTCTGTTGCTAGTTTGTTGTTGTTGAGAAGGTGTCAACCACAATAGTTTACAGACCGATATCAAAAACCATTTTATCCGGACACAAGCAGAAGACATAGTAGACAGGACGCATGTTGGCCCGTTGCAGCATTAGATAGGAAGTCCAAAACGTGTCTAATAACTTCAGTCAATGACTTATCATATGCTTTATGTTATTTTTATGTTATTAAGTTATTTATCGTTGCTAGGGCCTAAAGCAAGGATTCCATTTATGCGGAAATGGCATGCGGTACGCATTGTGTTATCAAAATGGATGTCGAACGTTTCAGGTGTCCAGCTTCCATTTTATGATTGTACCTACCTTGTTGCTAAGCAACTGGTAAGGTGTCGGAGAGGCCAATGGTTTTATCTTGTTCTTCGTAGTTCACCGTCAAATTTATCTTTGATTTAAGTTACATTCCAACAGCTTTCAATCGTCTCCATCATATTGACAACATTTGAGTAGAATGACTACCGCGTCTCCAACTAGCTTTTGTCAGTCTGACGAAGACAACCGGAAGTTCTCAAAACGTAACTGAAGAGAAACATTAAAGTTGCCCGTGAAATACGACAAAGGAGGGCTTGTGGTTGTACGTCGATTCCTGAACTGCTGACGTCACGCGTGTGTAACTGAATGAAAAGTTAAATTTGACCGAGATATAAAGTAAACAAAATATTGTGATTACAGAACACGGCATCAGTGGATCCTGGCTTTATATAATTTTGTTTAAATATATTGTTTTATCAATGTATTTATTTTATATGGATATATTCTTTTTATCGATGTGGTACGTTTTTTTTACAAACATACCGATTGTTTGTCTGAAATAAAAACATTGTTATTATAATTGATTATAACTTAAGCCCTTCCCATCGTTTCTGTGCAGCCGCTGACGTGACGCGAGTGAGACTAGAGCGAGAGCCTCCAAGGACCAGGGCGGAGTGGTGTGAGGCTAACGGAGGCTCGTGTATGCCCAGGGAAGACTGTCTCCCTGCCTCGCACATCATCGCCTCCTTCTGCAGGTACCACGGACACAAACGAGGGGATCGTACTCAGTAATCGTAACCGTAGTTGATATTTTTTCAGTAATCGTGCTCGCACTCAAGTGATTTGATCAAATAGGTTATGGGTCATCTAAATAGCAGGTCACGCTTTTTGTGGGTATTTTAACAGACTCCAGGTCCGTAGGCTGGAGTGCGATTGGGTACATTAATCAAACAGATTAAGGAGTAATCCGTATAGCAACATCGCTGTGCGTCTATTCAATCAGATGGAGCATGTCTATTTCTGCGTTTTGAATCATTCTAATCGTTCCAACGCCCAATAAACGTGCGTGTGACATCCTTCTAGGCGCCCAGTAATCGTTTGCTGCCTGCCGAAGAAACTGCTGTGTGAGAATGTCTACGAAGGATTCTGCACAACGGACTTGGCGGGATGTCGAGCGAAGGTATGGGACAGTTAATAAGAGCTGCGTGTGGTGTTTATAGGTTACTAGCCGAGTTACGCGGCGTTGCCCCGGAAAAAAAGACAGTCATATGTCAAAAAATATATATAAACCTATAAACCACCTCAATGTCCCTGCTAGATATCATACAACAATTTCAGCATAATACCTGCAAAACGGACGGAAAGAAGTGATTTTAAAATTGCGACCCCCTCCCAAAATCCCCACCCGAACGAATTGCGGAAAAATGTAAATCTGCGGACCACCCCTATGGACCCGCTAGATGACATACAAAAGTTCAGCCCCTTAGATGTAAGACCGTCTAAGATATGGGTCCACAGATAGATTGACAAAGAGACAGACAGACAGACACCGAACGTAATAATAATACTAATAATAAGATAACTTCTATTGCACCTAAATCCTTGGAAGCCATGCTCAGAGGCGCATCAAAACTAAAGGATTAGTCAATATATGGGTCAAGGCGCTATGGAATTACGGCGGATAAGCAAGGTTGTAAAGATACGTTTTTAACTGACGACGGAATTTTGTAATATTTTCAACTGATCTAACACTAAGAGGAAGCATATTCCAAAGAGTTGGTCCAGCAACAGAAAAAGCCCTAGTTCCAATGTTAGTGTTGACTCTAGGAACAAAAAATAGGTCAGAACTAGATGATCGAAGCAGGTTTGCTTACAGGAGTAAGCAATGAATGCAAATCAGATAGTTGATTACTGGACTGTGCCTGGTATGTAATGGTACATATCTTAAATAGTATACGATATCGTACAGGATGCCAATGCAAAGACTTCAAAAGTGGTACAGAATGAGAACAACGAGGAGATCTTGTAACTACTCTTGCTAGACAATTTTGGCAACGCTGAAGTGAACAGCATAAACGATTATAAATGAAAAGTGTAGTTATGTTTGGGTTGTTGCTCCATGACTGGGTGTAAGCTAGTTATTAGAGAGTGTCTGCAAGCGCCCCGATCTCGACTTTCTATGCCGACGGCTCCACGCGCTGAATTCGACTGTCCGACAATCGAACTGATTATTATTATCATCACTGTCGCGGGAACAAAAGTAATATTCGGTGGGCTGAGCAGCAGCTTCAGTCGAGTCATGACATCGGTAGATGGGGATGGGGAAGGGTGTTGGTGAATATTTTTCGCGGCGACGTTCAAAAACGCCTTCTGGCTCTCCGAAAACCTCGATTTACCCCTGGTTGATACAAAATAAACCTGAGGTTCTGATTTACTGGGGACAAAAACCATATGTGTGCCAACCCAAGGGGTAACTGCCCCCTGTGCCTCCTTATTCCCGCACCAATGATTATTACTGTAGCGGCTTGTTGTCGTTATGCGATGCACCACGTGAGCAAGCTGTATCATTATTGTCGCGTCTTGTTCTTCCATGCGACGCACCACGTGAGCGAGCTATGTTATTATTATCGCGACTTCTTGCCAAGTGACGTACCACGTGAACGAGCTCTATTATTATTTCGCGTCTTGTTGTTGCCAGGAAACGCACCATGTGAGCGAGCTACGCTGTGACGCCGACTCCAACTGCTGCGTGCCGGACGAGGTGCTGAGACGTCGCCAGGACCATGGAGGTCACAGGGGAGGGGGATGGAACTGGGGCAGAGGTTACAGCTGCGACGGCTATGGTCCCCCGATGCACTACCCCCCTCGACAGGATGGCTACGGGTTCGGGTACGGCTATGGTCCGGACTCTTACCGTCCCAGGCAAGGCGGCAGTATACCCCGTGGTTGGCCTGTCAGACCGTGATTGGATCGGCACGTTTGGTCACGTGTAATGACAATTATGTCGTAGCACGTAACTCAAAAACATGCTGTTCACAGGTTTCCATAAAGACGACTTGAAAATGAAATGAAAGCTCAGTACCGTTAGTAGTGCAATATACTTTGATGTAGCTAGGGGTCTTAATGTTGTTGTCGTGTTGATGGTGGTTATTGGTTTCAGCGATTGTGGCTGAATGCGACTGTGGGGACGGCAAGGGATGACGGCATTATTCTTCGTATTGATACAAACATTAAAGGGGACTAAAGGCAAAATAACGACGATAGGTTATACTATACTCAATAAATAAAATCATGGAAAATTGCTGGTATAAAGAAAACGTGTCACAATAGCATTAGCGAATATACTGAGTTGTTCTTGTTTAATGGCAATAAATGTGAGCAAAGTCACGTTTCTGTGGTTATGACAATGACTTAGATAGAATTTGCAGTTTCTGATTATTCCCCGTAAGTGAGCATACAATACGTCACGTGATAACAGCAGTTGGTCGAACTCAAACGAACGAAACTTTTGTTCTGTTCCGCTAAAATGAGGCATACTGAATATACGTAATCGGAAATATCGTGTTTCTCCTCCGGATCATAATGTCACACTCATATATAACTTTATTACACCCACCTAGAAAGACAATAAACTAGGGGCATCACTGAAAACCATAATCTGTCAAGACATATTCGTCACACGTATGTATCGGCGTCAACAAAAATGCTTTAGAATAATTGGCATTCTGTTAAACATAAACAAGTCATACTTTGATTGTCACAAAATCTGAGGGCCAGAACAACAACACAATATACAGTTTCTGCTATTGTGTAAGCTTGCCGGACCTTGTTGCTAGGCAATTAGTCACGTGATGGATACATGAAATAATACATTCGCATTTCTCAACAGCTTAGGCCACCATACCTAAGCATGTCCCCCTCTAGTCATTATATTAATTGCCCCGTGTCAAATCCATTGTGTGAACAAATGAACAGACCTATTACATAACTAATATGCTAACTCAAACTCTTTTGTACAAATTTAGTGGTATCGGGCAAACCATTAAATTATTTTAGAACGGGTCTGGGAAAAAATGTATAGCTTGGAGAGCCATGACAGCCAACGCCTGCATGTGACACGGCTCTTACAAAAAAGAAGAAAATTTGAAGTGGTGTCATAAAAGAAGTGCACTCGTCGAGAACAGCCGGGATCGTCTTGTGCTGGAGAGCAGGGACCTTACCTATCCTGCTGTAAATGTCCCTTTGCTTCAGATTGAATCTCTCGGATAACAGCGGTACGGCATCAATGTCAACGAGTAGCCAACAAAACACAGCCCATTACAAACGCCTCCAAGAGGAACAACCTGCCTCTCCTCAGCCGGAGTTCGAGGGAATTCAAGAGCACAACGACAAATGTCATCCCTCGGGAAAGGATGTTCTCTATTCTCCATGCTATATATTATAGCGTATCAAATATATGGTGGCAATCTGGGTCTTAGTTCTTTCAGCATGAAAACCAGGCATGTTGTGCAACGAAGAGTACTTCACAGATAGTATGAAGGCTGAAACATGAAGCATGAGGGGGAAAGGCTATCTGATATGTGTACAGTCATTCTCTGCAGGTTCTTGAATCTGGCGGAAATTTCTCAGCATTGATAACTACAAGGTCTAGCTGTTTTGGTTCCCTGACCGTCCCCGACTCATCCAGCACGCAAACAGGGCAGCCGCTCAAGCCAGTCACCACTGGGCACAGACTATAATCGCGGCTACTGTGGTGGACTGTGTGCACCTAACAGGTGACGCATAAATTAAACACTATATACACACGCACGCACACACACACACACACACACACACACACACACATAATAGTGTGAAATTACCCGCATTAACATCTTATCTGTATTGACGGACGTCCATTTTGTTATATACACCTAAGGTCGTTTCCGTGGTGGAGTTAGCGACGGGAGATCTGTAAACAAGCGACGTATCACTTTCGTCATCTACGCTCAATCAGCAGCTGTTATTGATATATACATATATCACCTTAGTCAGTTTCGTAATGGCAGTTTGTTCGTCTTGGTCGTCTGGAACATACAGTAACATGGAACTGCCAGGCATGTGACAAAAACAACTGCGATATGCGGTGACAAGTTTTTTTGGTGGTGGACTAAAAACTGACATGTCACAACAACATTGGATGTGCGACTCCAAGACGCGTAAATACGCAAAACGTTACAGAGACGTGTAATTCTACAAAGGTGAACCAGTACAGTGATTCCATATAATGACAATAGTTTTATCCCACTGATAACGGTACGGTGTATCGTACGGTTCGGCCGAGAAATGCAGCCGTGTATCGCACACTCACGCACGCACACACACACACACACGCATACACACACACACACACACACACACACACACACACACATACATACACATACCTACTCACACACACGCACACACAAATACCCACACGTGCCTACGTTTGATAATTTTTTGCTAATCCATGTACACAGACGCACGCACGCAACATGCACGCACGCACACGCATATGCACACACCCACACACTCACACACACCCTCTCACACACACGCACACACTCACGCACGGACACTCGCACGCACGCACGCGCACAC
Source organism: Escarpia spicata (assembly GCA_963995525.1). Lineage (NCBI taxonomy): Eukaryota > Metazoa > Annelida > Polychaeta > Sabellida > Siboglinidae > Escarpia > Escarpia spicata. Next base: position 34,839,524 of record OZ023206.1, read on the forward strand.
AAATACAAATAAACAAGCACGCACTTCAGTGTATGTAACATAATGCAAGTCTGTCAATACAGATAAGATGTTTATGCGGGTAATGTCACACTAGTATGTGTGTGTGCGCGCGCGCGCGCGCGCGTGCGTGCGTGCGTGCGTGCGTGCGTGCGTGCGTGCGTGCGTGCGTGCGTGCGTGCGTGCGTGCGTGCGTGCGTGCGTGCGTGCGTGCGTGCGTGCGTGCGTGCGTGCGTGCGTGCGTGCGTGCGTGCGTGCGTGCGTGCGTGCGTGCGTGCGTGCGTGCGTGTGTGTACAGTGTTTAATTTCGTTGTTCAGATCGTGACCACTCCGGTACTCACCCCGTCAGGTCTGTTCACGCAACCACAGTAACAACTTATAATATTATCGAAGTAACCCAGCCAAGTTGTAAATACTACACGGGAGCTATTCGTTGATTTAGTTTCGGAACTGGAATCCTACTACTCTGTATTGCGTCGCATTTGAACTAGAATGGTAATTATGGATAGTCAGCATGACGTTATCATAAACGCGTTTCACAAAATTAATGTATTGCTTCAGTATGTCACAATGTTATCAATTGTTCTGACATCGTTAGTATTAATAAAAAAAATGTGGACAAGTGTTTTCCAGGACGTGCATCTCCCCTTATATTGCACAGGTTTATTAGGATGCGACATTTCAATATTTAACATCACACCAGAAGAACACACATGTACACATTGATATTGTGTACATGTTTGCGTTCAATTTGTAGCTGTTACTCCTAATTAAGATAACGCATTGTCCAGATTATGCAGAAACAGTTGCTGGAGAATTGGTGCAATGTGAAAGTATCCATTCACAATGGAAATGGCAGGAAGTTAATCCTTACCCAAGGACAAATCTTGGACACAGTCAAACAAACGTCAAGATCTCCCACGTATTCAGACACGTGGAAGTGGCCGATGTGAAGAACTTGCACACTTCCGAATAAATAATGAAATGTCAATGTTTAGCATTATTAACAATCCCACTAAATTACAATGAACTGCAAATGCGTACATTTATGTCTATTATGAAAGTTCGTGTGCATGGTTTGTGTAAGTACGTTGGTCATATTCCGATGGTGACACTTTTGTTGACTACCCGGATGGGATCAATAGCTTGCTGGAAAAGGCTTACCAAGCCAAGAAAGGCAAGCTAGTATGGCCCGAGGAGAATGGTATGCTCTACACTGTAGACTTCCACAAAATGGTTGAGATCACAGACGCCAACCACACTGGTGTACCTGTGAAACGCACCGTCGCTGGTGGTAAGTTTGATTTGTTTTGCATGTAAGAGTTGGTAGGATTACATCAGGGTAATACTGTAGTAGATTTATTACATTTAACCAAAACGAATAGACGGAAAGAGGTACCACTCACGCTAAATATCGGTTGAAACGTGAAGCCAGGGCAATTAGTGGCGCCATCTTTTCAATGCTATAGCATACCGACTTCACTAAAACAGTGCACAAATCAGTATACCTGTGCATTCGTATGTACACAAACAAAAGTAATTTTGAAGGGAATTTTTTATTCTTCAAATGGGCACTCGTATTTATCATTTTAAAACAAAATATATTGGATGTCACGTCTGTAGGTGCCCGCCGTATGCTGATGTCACGTCTGTAGGTGCCCGCCGTATGCTGATGTCACCTCTGTAGGTGCCCCCCGTATGCTGGTGTCACGTCTGTAGGTGCCCGCCGTATGCTGATTTCACGTATGTAGGTGCCCGCCGTATGTTATGCCTACTTACCTGTTTACATGTACGACAACTTCAGGACTTTCCTAATTCTACTCTTGAAGTTGTGAAGTTGTTGTTATTCATCTTCAACAACACATGGAGGGAAATATTTATGAATAAGTACAACACATAATCTTTCAGTGTGCTCATTCCGGCAGGAGAGACAAATGAGTCTTCGTGTATGTCTTTGACGAGATGACGGCGCAGTCTACTCCGGACTTTATCCATATATAGAGCATAGCTAGTCTTCTTAAAAACATGCTCCACGTTTTAACAGTTGACGCTAGTTCCTTTCTTGGTGTTACAAGTCCGTCTTTTACCTGCTCTAGCTGTTTTTTAAGTAGCAGCACTTCTGTATATGAACGTGTCGGTGAACCAATCAGGGTTTGCTGACATTGTTGACATACTTTGTCACGCAGTTTCCTGGCAATGTATCCTGCTATGAATGTCAAGGTGTTTTCTTCCTCAATGGAGAGGTCTGCCGTCTCAACGTTGAAATAGTCTGGTAATTTATCTTGTTTGAGAGAAAACGGGCGGAGGATCATATTCAACGGCGGCGATGTGTTGACACGGATTACTGAAAGACTTGAGGTTGAGATGAAAGTATCCCCGTCTTCCCTGCAGTTGCTTTCTTTGCACTGCAGTGGAATAGAATCAACCATTACCAGACGAAGATAGAGTCGGAACTGCTAGGCTGAAGGGTTGTAACTGCGGCCACCTTTACCTCTGATCACGGCAAAGAGATGTTTTAAGCAATCTTGATTTAGGAGAAACGTTGCCTGTAAATTGATGTGCAAATCGTCCCACAGCGACAGAAGACTACGAATGGTCATCAACCATATGGGTAGACATGACAGTTTACGCGTGCTTCCAGACTCAAGTGACAAAAGCCACTCTATGGTAGACAGAAGAAACTCCTTGTGCCCAGATGTGTTTGACAAAGCAGGTCTCATCTGTTGTTTGTGCTTGAATGGCTTGCTGTTGAAACTGTTGAACAGACGGTACTTGCTTTCCAAGAACAGTGCTGTTTCTTCTGCATCCTCAGGGAATGACTTCAGTGTAACCATTGTAGAAATACCAGCAGCCACAGAGTAAGAGAAGACTTGGGTCGCATATTTAACTCGCAAAGCCGAAAACGGGGGCAAGTCAATGTGTTTGTATGTCAGTTTAGGAGCCATATGTACAGCATTTCTGGAATTGATCAGGAAAAATGAGGGGAATGTAGCTCCACTCAATGCTTTTCCCATCTCTTTTGAAGCCTGTTTTCTTGAGGTTGTTCCTCGTGTGTTTAGCAGATGAGGTGGGTCGTACATGACATAGATCTTTCTCGTAGTGGAGGAAGAAAGGTTTAGCCGCACTGACTCCTAGAAGTGCTTCAAGTGTCTTTCGATTATTCGACCCTTGGTCACATATGACGACTTTGATGTCCAAACCAATGCTGGTCAAACTGTCGACACACATTTCTAGAAGTGATTTCAGTGTGTCGCCAAGGATTGGTCCGCTGGATAAAAAGTATCAAACAGCTTGTTTCCAAAGTGCGAACAGATCACGAACCATATGCACAGTTGCGCGGTTTGCTACGAACCGACTTCTTCCGAGATGTCCAAAATCCTCAAATCCTTCCACGTAGTCCTTCTTACAATTATAAGAGACATTTTCTTTCAGGCACATCTCTTCAAAAACCAAGGAATAAAGATGGCTGTGTGGGGAGCGCATACATCTTTGTCTTCAACCCTTCAGAATATTGTTGTTGAAGCCAGGGAAAATCTCGATGTTTTGTATCGCTTTTCGGAGTATTGTAACGGATGGCAAACTGAATACTTTGCGAAGAATCTTGTACCTCTTAGGACTTGCATGGAGCAGTGACAGTGCCAACGATTTGTCAGCAGGACCAGAAAAAAAATTTGCCAATTCATAGATCAGATGCTGCTGTTTTTCTGCAAGATTTTGGTTTCCTTTTCTTGTTTGAGTTCTTTATCTGTGGGCCCTTTCGCGCTTTCAGACGACGGTACTTCTGCCGCAATGTCTTAAACTTCGCATGCAGTGCAGCATTCCCGTGTGAAATCTTCATGTCTGGCTGTTCAGCTGACGTTTCTAAATCAACAGATGCTGAACTTGATGGCAGACAACATCCACTCACATCTAAGAGTACAGGCACAAAGAAGACTACACAATACGCATTTAACAAAACACAAACACGTATAAGATGTGGATATGGAGGCTATTGTTCCTACTGGACAATAAAAAATATACCAAAAAAGTTATTTCGTTTGTCTATCTTTCCCCTTCATTCTCTGGACTCGCAAGCTTATCTTTATTTCCACACCCTCTTTCTCCCTGCTCCCCAACTCCCACCCATCCTCTCTTCCTCTCTCTCTCCCTCCCCTCATCCCCACTCAATCTCTCCGGCTCTCTCACTTTTCCTCCCTCCCTCCCCCTCTATGTGCTTGACTAAAACATTAGGCCATATCCACTAGTCAAAATAAGCATCTTACAATGTACCTGCCATAATTTTGTGTTGGTGATGCGTAAGCGGTTGCCTACGTCGCTTGCTCGGTGACGGTCTGGTGGATGTAATCTTGGGTGGCTTATTCAGCACATCAAAGAGGGTGGGGACAGCACACCAGATTAATTAGTTCTTTTGCTAGATATTCATGAATTATCAAAATGATCTTGGCAGATGAAGCAATTCTTGTACAGGTATTCAGATGGCTTGCCAAGAAAATCCGATCGTCTGCTAAATTGCACCCATTTTCGGCATCTGTACACAGACAATAATATTGAATTATTTTATTTTCCAAATCGTAACGGAATTTTGTCCGTCTGAAACAGCGGCACCATTGTCAATACCCTCCTGTTTGAATGTAAGAACGAGCAGTCAGAAACATCTCCAAGACGCTAGCTTACCACACAAGAGTTATTATAAAATATCTATATGCGTAAATGAAACGTATTTACATGGATGAAAGTTGAAAATCATCTAATTTATAGTCGTAACGAATTCTCGTCCATTTCAAATAACGGCACTGTTTGTTGACATTCTCGTAACACCAGTCGAAGTACACAGTTATCTAGATTATAGTTTATCACAAATGCCCTAAACATTGTAGGTAAACTACAAAACCAACTTGTTAGTCTCTCTCTTCCTCCACCAATTGCTGTATATAGGTGAACATTCAATTCTTCTCTACTCTGAGCAAGTGAATTCTTCGATTTATTTCATCAGTTATAAAATATAAAGAATGTCAAAGGTGATCTATAGCACAACCATATTCAATTGTTTGTACCTTTCGGCATCTTTCGGAAACCGAAAAAACACTTATCGGGACATTTACGTTTAGAATTGGAACAATTCTGCGCTGCACCAAATGGTGCTGTTGTGTCTCGGTGCCATCGTGTAGTTCTAGTAGATCGCCGCCGGAGGGCGCTGATGCATGCCGTCTTCACTAAAACCGCGGAGTGGTGCCTCTTTGCGTCTATTCTTTTGGATTTAACTAACAAAAGCAAGCACCCGCCAGACGGAATAACTTGGTAGTTCCAAAGCGGTTCTGCGTGATTGTTTCATGCTTGCGTCAGAAATCAAGCAACCAAGTATGTCATAGTTTGATATTATGTGCCAGAGGGCGATACATACATGTCTAGATATATGTACCCTGTCCTCTGCGTTGCGTTTACTGATTGCATTTGTTATGTTGTAGGCAACACTGAACTGCATCTAACTGGACACTTAAGCGTGATGATAGAGACCACTACAGACTGGAAGAAACGTGGTAGATACAGGAATGGATGCCACATCATAAGAAGGAAATATATTCGTTAATATTAATGTAATGTTATTACAAAAAAGAGCAGCCAAAATATTTAGATAACCGAGATACTTGCCGGAGATGAATAATCAACAACGAAAAAAACTATATCAGGCAAAAAAGAGGTTAGATCAAAAAATGCCCTTCGGCTGCTGGACTGTAGTATATACATTACGTATACAGGCTGTATTATCGATATACTAACGTTACGCCCGCCAACAAAACTATGATATACGTACATTAGCATAACATATATGTAATATCATTAACAATCAGTAATTCACAGGTTTCCATACAGCAGCACTTGATCTGATAAACACAAATGCTAATTAGTAACAATGTTTATAGTTTGATTTATTGTATTTGACCTGACTCACCACAGCATGACGGAATTAATGCTAGTCACAAGACTCGCGCGTTGTATAGTCGTAGCCCAGTACGTCTACTTCATTAGTGTACCTTGGACATTTGCAACAAATAAATACTAATTCACATGATGTATTGGTTTTTAATACTGCCATATCTTGCTTGCTAGAGACAGTTCCAACAAGAACATGTCGTTTAGTATTTAAGGAAAATATATGGTTTTTCGATGTTACGAGGGGTGGCAGTAGCCAAATAACAGTCACGACTGCCGCAGGCTCGAGTGACAGTTGTTTGACTGATAACACTCGCCGTGCCCTCTTTTAGTGTATTTGTCAGGGACCTGCAACCTTTTGGAATGGAGGGCCATATAAGTGTCTAAAACTAAGTCAGCGGGTCACACATTTCAGGTGGGCATATTAAGAATGCAGCGTGTGCGAACCCACACCACCTACTACCCCCGCTCGAAGGAAAAGCGGTCCTCTCGAGATAAAAGAGTTGCGTTCGAGGTCTCATGGGTGCAATTTGGGGGAGAGGACCTCAAGGTGGATGCAATTGGAGGTATCAAGGGAGTCTTGACTAGTGTAAAGAATGATGCTATAACTGCTCCACCACATGCCCTACACCTGGCTTGCAGACCACTGTGCCATCTAAATGTCCGTCTGTCGGTCAGCTGCGTTCTCGTTTCTCATTTCACGAAGTTCATCTTCAAAAGTGTACGCGACTCGAAAGTGTTTCCATATCCATACGAATAGTATCCACACAACATGCACGGTGTCGCGCTTACATTTATCCGGGCGTTAAATTGTAACCGGGTGATGTTTATGTGCATATGTAAGACATAATATGTGGCACCAGTAGATCACGTAGTGATAAATAATATCCAGTAGTTAAATATGTTTCGTTTTTTGTGGTAATACGAGCGTTATAATTAGAGTACATAATTATAATTTGTTGTTTCAGATTCGGGACCAAGTATAAGAGTAAGTCACGTGACGTGTGCGTGGAGAGGAAACTATTTTACGACAGAAATTGTTTATGTCTGTGGGAAGCAAACATTTTATAATGTATGTATATATATATAGACCTATATATAAATATATACATATATATATAAACATACATAACGCCCGGATAAATGAAAGCGCGACAGTCGTAGCTGGTGCTATATACATTCCCCTGGATACGCGCACGCGCACGCGCAGAAACGTCACCCGGATATCATTTAACGCCCGGATAAATGTAAGCACGACAACGGTGTTAAAATGGGAATGAGGAATAGTGATGCATCTGGTGTTGTTGACTTGTACTACCCTGTAGAGTAGTTAGAGACGCTCTGCGAATCGAACGAAATCGACCAGTACGAAGTAAGTTTTTAGAATTTTTTGACAACTTTTGTGCTTAGATGAATTTGTAATTTTGATAGGTATTACTAAAAGGTAATGCGGGTTTATAAAATACTAAGCGTTTAGGCGTTAATCGCATGCAAGCTTGTTTTGAAACAGATATGCTTCGCGTGAGTGGTAAAAACAGCCAGTCTACCATCACCGATACCTGCGTTAATGCCGATCTGAAGATGATTATTATATGGATACGGAGCGATATGTTTGTTGTATGGATACTCGGTTGTGCAAAAAAGTTGCAACTGTGTACCTCATAATGACTTTGTGTAACATGTAAAGGTATTATGTTAATGATGATTACGTAATGTTTATATTTAGTGGGATATGTTCAATTGTAATTTATTTGAATTTGGGAATTTTGCGTAAACAACGCAAAAGTTACGAGTTATTTTGAGATACTCAATCAAGTTATCTTGTCTATGGCAGTTGTTTGCATGTATTATTGCATACATTCTACATTCTCAAGTCATACGTATTACGTGTGGCCAAAATGATTAATTTGTGTGTGAAATAGTGTACATTATTGACTCTTTTTGTATGGATACCCGATATCACATCTTGTTGTATGCGTGCAAGCTGATTTTCTGAAATTGTCTTTGTGCCTGTATCTCTGGTCGGATTGAAGTCAGGTTGGTCAACTTAGTTGTGTCGCTGTTAGAGTTTTTATTATTAAACATTTCCCACAATTGTTTATTTATTGGTGCAAAACTGTCTTTCTGATACATATTGTTTATTTTCACCACACACTTAAAGAATGCCACCGAAACGAGTGCCCACTGCTGAGCACAGGAAGAAGGGTGCGGCTGCATCAAAACGGTGGCGGGAAAAGAAGCGTCAGGTGAACCCGGAATATGGAAAGAAGGAGACGAGCGAACAGCTGTGCGTGTAATTTTGTTTTATAAATGTGTAATCAGAAGTGGTGAAAAAATCAACATCACATTAATTACGATAATTATTCATATGTGTATATTCTACAGATGATTTTAATTAGTATATGTTTTGCATTTATTTAAGCCATTTCAGTGTAATTATAAATGTTTAGTGTAGTTCTATGGTTAGTTATCTACTGAATAATTTAGTGGTTTTTTCCTTTTTTCACAGAAATACAGAAAGAGAGTCTCAGAGATGTCGAAGGAGGCAATCGCGCACCAACTCTTTCGTAAGGCGATAACGGCCCAGAAACGTCGAGGCAGGCTTAGACAGGAGAAATTGGAGTCAAATATACAACAAACACAGAGGGCGTCACATCGCCTTGCCAACGTCCCTGAACCAAACATTGCCCTCAGTCCCAGGGGTCGAAAACAACAAGTCAATCCAAGTCAACGATTGGTCGTTGCTGTACAAAGCAGAAAAACTCAGAGAAGAAAGGTGCCGTAATATCGGAAGCAGATTCCTTCTGTGATTACTTTCAGATGGCTGAATGCAAAATGAAATTCATCCGTGTGACGTCAGCGCATGTCACAAAATGTCGTGACATCATCGGCTCATGGAAAATAACACCAGTAGATAGGCTCATGTCGGCACACGCGATGGTCGTTATTGGTCGTCAGTTATGGATCAGGGAGACATCTTGCTTCAAGGATTGCTGTTTTAAAGATGACCAATTCTCCGCTACGTGTCCAGGATGGATACATACAAAGGTGTCTGTCACTGCAACTGGTTATCAGTCAACAACAGCAAACAATGACGACACACCCGCTGAGTCACTACTCTGTGATGACCACGAGAATGATGATGACGAAGTCCCCCTCATTTTGCCATCACCCGGGGACTACATAGCCATTGTGTACGTCAGAAATGGTATCTGTCCAAGGTCATTAAGAAAGAGGATGACGAATTCTTCATCACTAGTCTTACTCCAACACGTGGCAAGTGGCGCCGGGGGAAGACCGATGATATGTACATTGACCAGGAGGACATCCACTCTAAAATGTCTGAAACAGTGTATGTCAACAAGACATTCATGGACATTTGCCCATCTGATCGGGCAAAGGTTGAACGTGTATTTGAACATTTTAGTGCAGTCTAGTGCTTTATCGATGATGTCGATGTTTCTTAGGTATTCATGTTTTGGCGACATCATATAATTGATGAACTTGCAGCAGCAATTGCTAATTCCAAAGTGTAATCTTCCATTGCTTACTAGTTTGTGTTACTTATTAATTACTGTGTAATTGTTGGTTTTAACTTCAGTTACATGTACTAATATGCCTAGTAATATGTTGATAATGTTATATGTGCTCTAACCACGTTTGTTGGTGAGAATAGCACATACATTAGCTCCAGTAGGGTGTCGTGGTATCCATGCAACATTGTGTATCCATACAACAAAAGCCTATTATTGGACTAGTCCATTAATACAGCCGCTTGCACTATGTTTTCAATTAGAGTACATTAAATTAGTGGTGCTATTTGTTTATTACGCATACATATATGTTTGATAAGGAGTCGCTGCTGTGAGATCTGTGTGACCTTGAATAAGTCAAGTTTGGCATAAGCATAAAGAATAATACTGATTTGTATGCTCACTATGTAGCCTTGATGTGTTTACGTTGATTTCGTTATGGGTTAAGCAAGTTATACGAATATTGATGCAGTAGGACGTCGAGTATCCAATGTGCAGATTTACAGTATCCATACAAAACCATAGTATCCATACAACATTCACTGTTCCCACAAGTACTTTGGCATTTTCACAAGTTGTTTACGTTTTTTGTTTCGGTACGTATGATGATATTTGGTGTGACAAGTCATAGATTTATGCATGGTTTACATTAAATATGTTTGCTTTAACAATGACGCAACATTGGACAGTAACAGGTACTTTCTTTGTAACTGTCAACTGACAAACAAAATAAATATTTGTTTTAAAACAATATATGATGTTTATTATACAGAAATGAGTAAGTAACTATTGATTAACCATACCAAATGTTCCTAGAAAGTTTTGTTAGTTGATCAGGCCCTGTTCTTAACTATGACGTTGATTCAACCAAAGCAGATGTTTACTATCCATACAACGTACTTCTATCTAGTGAGATAACACACACAGTCAGTCATTAGTAAATTGAAGCAGTGTGCCACTGGGATATACATCTCCACTAAAACATGAGCTGAATATTTAGTTAATGTCGGCTTCTTCTTTTACACTGCACTTATTGATGTGCTATCGTGTATAAATAAAACGTGAAAAAAGAAAATGTAACAACTTTGTAAGTGTGACAAATACAATAAACACAGAAAGTAAAGCCAAAAACCTTGAATGCCTCTCGTGCTTTAACATATCGGGCATACTTACCAACCAAACCATATATAGACATAGAATAAGATACACGACACGTCGGTGTTATCTCGTGCAAACCTGCGTGCATTTGTATGGATACATTTCACTATGTCATCCAAATCTGACTGCTGGAAGACGTTGAGTTGAAACTTGCCAAATGTTCATTCAACCCAGAGACTGTTACACTCTTTGGAATATCTACTTCACGGACACTGCGTTGTATTCTAGGAAACGTTTCACTGCCCCAACTGCTAGATCGAACTGTTCTACAGCTCCGGACACGACCACGCCATCTTTGCTCTCCCTGATTACGAGTAATCCAGCGTGTTTAGACTCAAGCTTGCTTACCAATTCTGCCCACATTTTCATGTTTGATATGATGGGTACTTCACAAGGGAACGTGTGTTCTCCTGTTTCAATCTTGACTGTTTCAACGGCAAAGCCGAGGTCTTTGTCGTTGAGGGCATACATCGTGAGTGCCTTGCTCCCGGCGTTATTGTCAAACACAGCACAAATATGTTTGATCCTGAACTGCTCCACGAGGTGTTTCTTCAATGCTGCGCCGTTGACGAGGCTGATCAATGTCCCGGACATGACTATTGACTTCTCTGTCATGTTATTTAAGATGTCAAACATCGCTGTCTTGGCTGACATAACATCTTCTGGCATTCCGTTGAATTCAACCTCAAGTGACTTCATATCAATGTCAACTTTTATGTCTTGGAAGTTGGCTTCCTGGTTTGACTTGAATGCGTTGGCATTCAGCATTCTTAGACAGTGCAACGGCACGCCTTTCTTCACCTCTCTGACAAACTTCGACACTCTGGTGATTTCTTCTTGGACACGAGAGTGGTCACTTTTGAGGCGGACAGATACAGCTTGAACTTCATTTCTCTGACCAGTGACACGGACCGTGCATGCAGCAGTGTCTACTTCAACATAAACCTTGCTGGGATCTTGTTTTTCTGTGTAGATGATGCGTTCTACAAACTTCCCCCAGGCTTGCTGAAGAATGTTAATATCCTCACATGCGAATTCTCTCTTCATCACATCAAGGAAGGTTTTAGGGGCATCTTGGCTCCATATCTTCGCTAGGTGTTGTGCATTCTTCGAGGTGTGGGTAATTGAGCATGTCAACTCAATACTTCTTGATGTATCGCTGTACGTGTCCCATTTCACAGCTGCGGACACATCAGCCATCTTGTTGTCTACTAATTTCCGACAACCGGGAGAAGACGCGATGAAACTTGCCAAACGTACGTCCAACCCAGTGACTGTTTCACTCTTTGGAATCCATCCACCTGGTCTTGTGGAGTCTTCGTTCGGGGAAATGATACCAACACTGTCGTAGAATGCTGCCACTTGTAAGGTCTGGTTGTTGAAGCTGTGGGTCCGTCTGGCAAGGATACGTTTAACAGCTGCAAACAATGAAATGTAGAATGTGATATAGGACATTAGTTGATATAAGCAAATACACCTTTATTGTAAATTACCAAAACAAAGATATGTTCTTATGGTGGAATGACACGTGACCATAATCAGAACTTCTCACATATGGCATAACTTTAATGATGATGAATGTGATATACATAGATTGCATGAACATTGACGGCTTATTGCAAAAACAATTTGTGCAACACATACAATACAAAAAAGGCAACTAGTATGACAACATGAACAATTTTGGCACAGCTTTAGTATTTGTTAAATGTATATACATGACTAGGATGTTATCAAGAAGCAGGCAGTAATAACGTTGACCTCTGTATTGTTTATCCTCCGTTTAACGGAGGATAAACAATACAGAGGTCAACGTCCAACAGTGTAGATGAAAGATGAAATACATGAGGGTAGTGAATGACATATTGCATGTACGCTCCCTCATAGAGGTACACACATTAAATTAATCTAACGAATAAAACGAAAAGACACATTACAACACCATGCAGTAATCTTTGCTATCAATAACACTCACTGGAGTTGTCTGCTACTTCCACAAGTGCATGACCTGCTTCTGTGATTTCCACACGAGTCACTTTGCCTCCGCCAGATTTCTTCTTGTTCTCAAAGTACAACCGAAGGATATCTTTAGTCAGACTGCTGATGTTGTGAACTTGAAATGTCCGTGTCTGGGCAACCCTCTGTACACTTATCATTGTTCCTCGCAGTGGCTTCGTCACACACAACGCCCGCAGCGAGTAGAACTCTACAACGCATTGTATTCACTCTTATCAACATGGAGCAAGACAACATTTAACAAGAATTAATCCCAGAGAACAAACAACATAGAGGACGCAGGAAAATGGGAAGGCCACAGCTGAGATGGGAGGGCTGCGTGGGGCGGGACATAAGAAGATCAGGGGAGGGTGAAAGATGGAGAGAAGGAGCGATGGACAAACACATGCAAGAAAAGACACAGCGAATGGTTCAACAATATATTGTACCTGACCATCACACATGTACAGCAGTGAACAAGGAGGAGAACAACATAAAACTCAGATGGCAAGCGAACGAGGAAGTCTATATTGGATTATTGAGAGAACAATTGTTTTTGTATGCATGAGTCACATGTCATTTTGACATATTTGTCAACTTATTTTAAATGCATTTACGTAATCAGTAGATAATTTGTTTCCATTCCAGGCATAATTGTATGTTCATACACTTCTCCACAAACGCAGCTCATACGTGTCTATCAACAATGTCATTTTTGTGTTTAGAAGAAATAACATCACTTTGTTTTACCCAAATACATATTAATTATGGTACGGCGGATGAATTTAATGAAAAGTAATACACAAAACGTGAGACCAATATAGTATTACTCAAACATGCCGTGTTGTAGAACTAAACACGCCAAACGTAAGTATAAAATAAGCAAAACAAAGATCACGCCTTCCTCGTTACAACAGGTGATTACAATATGGTAATTATGTAATACAATAGTATATTAACTCAAGTAATATAACAAATTAGTGTGATGAATGATAACAGTTTTTCCATAACATGTGGAACGAATGAAGGGAAATGTTGAAAAGAAAATTGGCTGCTCTGAAAGAGGAATGTAGATTAATAAGTGGAATACAATGACGGAGAGGTAGGACTGCGTAAGGAGAGATTTGGTTGGATTACGACGGGAGTAGTAAATGAGAGCAACATATGGAGGAGTGGAGACGGGTGTTGGAGGCGGCAGTTTCCCGAAGACCATGAGAAAGAGGAGGGCAATATAAATTACGTTTACCTGGGGGAGGGTAGTCAAATTGTAGCATTACAACCCCCGGTTGATGGGTGAAGATCACCTGCTCTATCTCAGTGTCCATATCTCGTGTTGAGAAGAATGCCTTCACGTCGTCGCCGGTACACTTCGGAGAGACTCCTGACACGATAAACGTGTTGTCCTCGAATGGGCCTTTTACTTCAGCTAGATGCATCGATGGCCTCATCAGTTTTATTTGCACATGTACACCATTTACGACCAGGAAAGCTTTCTGAGCTACACGACTGGCACCTGAAATAGATTGAAAGTGACAATTCATACGCAGAGCATGTGTTTGACCATATTTGTTTCTTGAACAATACCTTTTCAAAAGCAACACTTAACAGATGAAAGATTTGTTTCCTTGACAAATTCAACAAAACGTCACACAAAATGTACACAGAAAAACCCACTATGTGCCTGTTACATATGAGTTGATAATGCTACTGTTGCATTAAAGAAGCATATTGCTCAGCGATACCAAGTACATGCATTATTGAATCACAGCCTAGAAATTAATTATCTTGTTCAAATCAAAGTTAATGCATTTTACAAAACACCGATTAAAGATCTTTTCAAGGCTTTAATTCTAGTTGTAGTTGTTTCCAGCGCTCGGCAACGTTCTATTAACTGACTAGTCTGTATTATTGTGGTTACAATGTAATGGTCTTACGAGGTCTCATTCAACTAGTCAGCTTTTTTCAGAACATTATCACCAAACAGACCTTTATATGCTGACACTGAGGGTGGTCACTGCCAGGGTGCTTGTCGTTAGCAGTCGTTCTTTTACGTCCCAAATTGAGACGGGACCGACATTAACGTGATTTCCGAGTCACGAGGGATACACAGTCCCCAATGTTGAGAGCCACGTTCTTACACTAAATGTACATGTCTGCTCAATCCGGGTTTCGAACTCAGAGCGCTGGCCAGGCGGATGTGCTAATCACTACACTAGCCGCGCTTTATAAAAGCAACTTTCAATATAAGACGACATAATGATACTTGTTGTGTCACATATCATGGATTACTCATTATTACCCAACGGATTACATTGACAACCACCTTGCAAGACGATTATGTAAGCATATGCTCTTGGTTTATTAATTCATACATGATAGCTTGGTGCCCAACGGTGTATTTCAGTGACCTGATCATCGCAATATAAACACAACTACGACATATACAATATGTGCATAAATGTTGCAGTATAACCTTTCAATCACGTCTGCTCTACAAAAATGCATTTATCCAACATCTCGATAGCTGGACTTACTGTCGGCATCTTCGAACGTTATAACTGCGATGCCGTCTTCTTCACCATACTCCAGATGATCAATGATACCGCCTCCAGATCTGTGCCGATTCTCAAAGAACAATTCCAGAATATCCCTCGGCGTATCACTGCCAATTCCAGACACTTTCACTGCCTTCGGTCGGCAAGACTCGCGATCAAGTCCTGCGTAGACATCACTGAGAGAGGAGACTGTCAGTGGTGCACCGCACAGTTCCAGTCTGCCGGCATTCATCAGGTTGGTGGCACCTAATGACAACATTGCTTAGCATAGGTCGCAAGACAAGTACAACTGTAGACATTTGTTCAATTTATTTGACGTTCCCAATAAGAAGGAATACATTCGTTTATTGGCACATATGTGTAGATTTCGGCCCCATCTTGCTTTCATAATTATCAATATATCTATATGTTTTACCTAAATACAATATATATATATGTGTGTATTGATACGATCCTCCCACATCAACCCAGGTATATTTACAATATATTGCGCCTGAGCACAACTAACCTTTCCGTCTGCATCAACACGCGCTATTTACTGCTCATTTCAAGTGCAAGGTAGAGTAACGCACGGCCGCAACGGCGAAGACAGGCACACCTCCCTGCGCTATTTGGGCTCAAATGCACGCCTAGTCGCAATATTTGTAAAATGGAAATATGCCTGGAATGGTGTGGAATAATTTAACTACCACACTGATGTATGAAATTTAGGCAACAAATATAGTGATAACAGCAACATTTAGGTCAGCCCAGCTTCTACACAAGGGCCAGTTTATATTAGCAACATTGTTCCTTCACTAATGTTATGCCTTGCATTCTTTAGTGTTTACGTATTTCTTCAGTGAGAAAACCAACCGATATATATTAAACATTCAATATCCTAAAATATGTATTTCGTCTCCTTTTAGTCTCCGTGCTGCTAGGATTGCTAAAGTGCATTATTTGAGGCGGTTTTTCTTAAATAAGTTGTCTCGGTTCTAGAAACAGCTTAGTCATTCTCCTCCGTAGTGTTTCTATTGCATATATGTTGTTCTCACTAGATTGCACATCTTTGTGACATTACCTTTGGGACTTTTGAACTCAACCATTGCCACACCAGTATCTTCATCAATGTCGCACGATTCCAGCTCACACTCTCCCGATTTGTTTTCAACGAACATTTCTATCACAGTTTTGGACGTCCCTGGCTTTAATCCGGTAATCTTTACAATCCGGATAGGTGTATTCTTTTTGCCACTAGATGTTTCCGTCCTCTTTCGGACAGCGTCTTGCTTATCTGCAAACCACAAAAAAATGTTGTCACAATGATGCGCAACATTATATCCTATTCTATCTAAACTCTCGGTACAGAGCTTCATTGCTTTAAAGAGGGCATGAAACGCTTGAACAACCACAGCCCAGACATAAGAACATACCATTTACAGTACATGTCATCATGATTTGACAAGCACAGCGCCACGGTATATTTTAAATATTTTTCAAACTTAGCTATTATCGGCACAGGGCGCCGCCATTATGCTGTATACACAATTCGATAGGCGACGCAGCATAGCTCTCAGAAAAACCGACGAAACGCATACAAACACATAGAAACAGAACAATTTAATGCACTGCATGGCTACTGGATATACTATAAGTGTTAATAAGCAACTTTTCACATGCTTCCGTAGAAGGATTAATACAACAAAAAACAGGTTATAGATTAAAAATTTGGCGTGTTCGCTGGCTGCAAGCTCGGCAAAAGTCTGCGGTGGTCACTTTCGAACGCCGATTGCAAGCCTAAATACGAATATGACGAGCATAAAAAGATTGAACGTCAAAACATAATTCTTGGTCAAAGCTACAGGTCCATCTTTGGTCGATTTGTTTGCATATACCTATGCACCGATGAAATAAAATTCGGCGAAATCGACCTGGAAACTGGACATTATTGCCTTATTTGGAGGGTGAAGCGGCGCGTAGGAAATGACAAGCCGAAACCAGTTGTTGTTGCCAAGGTGACTCGGCAATCACGAGTTCCGTCAGGTATAATTACGACTACAATATAGTCCCAATGTTGTATAAAAGTTTGCATATATACAAATATGACCTATGCGAAGTTGAAATGTAATAAGAAATGTGAATGTAATAAAGTACAAATACGTGTGAATATTATGATAGAATTGGGAATAATGAGTGTGTAATCCGCTGATTTAGTGTAAAGCAATTCGCGCCTACGGCTACGCCGGAGCGTTGCTACGTTTGAATGCCGCTACGTCTACGAGTCTATGTTATCGACAAAGACGCCGGTGGGGGAAATAACCTTCTTCAAAATAATAACATACAAAATAAATGCCAGCTACAGTAACCAGTATAACGTTTTGCGAAACAATGTCGTCATATATTAGTCAAAATTAGTCACAGTCCGGGCCAGGCCCTGTCAATCATATAGGCATTGGAATGTATTAATTTAATAGAAATAGTTAAAATACAAATTGATATTATTGAAGTTGGACTGTTCAAATACTATAAAATGTAACCGCATTTAAATAAGTGACATTACAAGTATTTCAAATACTTAAAAAAAAATTTTTTTTACGATACAGTCAATAGCATACAACAAAACACTAGTCACATCTGATATAATTAGTTATTGGCATAGTAAATAGGTTCATATCAGTCAACTAAAGTGAATCACCATGTAGGCCTAATACTAATTTATGTGCCTAAAATATTGAGCTCATAAGAATGGATACCAAATTATTGAGACGACAATTTAGCAAGCACGCTATCATACCATCCATGCAACTGGTTAATGTAGCCTTTCTACGAAGAAGATTTTGTCTGGTCAGGACAGTCTAATTAATGCCACATTATCACTGGTTTTGTTATAGATGTCGAACATATACGTTGCATATTGAAAGACAAAACTATGATGCAGTGTATACATCCGTATTAACACACACACACACACACACACACACACACACACACACACACACACACACACACACACACACACACACACACACACACACACACACACACACACACACACACACACACACACACACACACACACACACACACACACACACACACACACACACACACACACACAGCACACACACACACACACTCACACACACACACACACACACAAACACACACATAATATATTAGCATAATATATTAGCATAGGAGTAGGACAATTATATTTCCAAGAAATGAAGTCCAGATGCCTATATATATGTGTAGCAAAATGACTTATTAAACACTCAAACGCTTAAGTCAAAAGACGCTTTCTCGAAGTATTTGCAATTGACGTTCATTAGGACGACTAATTTGCAATGAAGTTCAACAGACCGGCGCGAAGTAACCACATGACACAGCATCACGCGTAACTTCGTCAGCAATCGATTTACGTTCGGCTAACGACTAGTACTAACCCAAAAACGCTCAACCAGCGAGGAATTTCGAATAAAACAATAGTTTTCTTCAGAAGTGTGGTAGATTAATTTACAAAATGTTGGTGCACATCATCATCATCATCATTACACACTCGCGTATCCACGTATCCACGCACGCACGCTCGTACACACGCACTCAAGCATGCCTATTTAATCAGACGCAGGGATCAAGCCCATGTCTTTCCATGAGTGATTGGTAAATGCTATGGCAGGTTTGCCTGTGCATGCTTCGAATCCCGTAATCTCAAACAGTATTTCACAAACGAAGTTAACGGTGTTACCGTTATACGAACGCCATGAATAGACACACTACACACAATGCCATGTAGCGCAATGCAAGTATGTCTTCGTTGCAGCCACCCAACATTCTGGACTTTCGTTCATTCATCCCCCGATGCTTTACTGATCTACCTCTATGGTTGTCGACGTCCATCCTCTCCACCACTTCAAGGCGTCCAACAATCGGCTCTTGTTTACCAGCCAGAAAGTTCACCTCCAAAGACCGTTCGACGGAATACGCTGGCTTATGTATCCCGATCAACGAACGCAAACGTAGTATAAGCGTGTCGTGTTCTGCTAGTTTGTCGATCTGATTGACACTGTCTACGTCAACCTGCATGGGAAACAATGTAATGATTTATTGTATGAACCTATTTTACGCGTCAAGTATCCGGGTAACAATTATGCGTGCGTGCCTGCGAGCGTTTCTGTGTGTGTGCGCGCGTGTGTGTGTGTGCGTACGTGCGTGCACCGTCTGTGTGTGTGTGTGTATATATGTGTATGTATGTGTGTGTACGTCCGTGCGTTCCTGCATGCGTCCACGTGTGTGAGTGTGTATGTGTGTGAGTGTTTATGTATTTGCACGTGTATGTGTGTTTGGGTGAACGTGATTTCTTGCTTGTATGCTCACACGTTACAGAACTTGCATGCGTACATATGTGTGCGTGTATGTGTGAATGCAGGGCATCAAACTGTCAGATGTCGATTTGGTATGAAAGGAACGATCTGTAACGTGTTTTGTTAATATACAATTTCGTGGGTTAATGGTTCTTACTGGATGAATGTTCGTATCGGACAAATGACTTTTGTACAGTTATTCAAAATAACTCAAAATAGCACAAACCGTCCATGGATCAGCTGGGGATATTTCGCAAAACGTCAACGATCATAGAAAACACGTGCAGTATTAAATGCGTAACACTATTCAAAGTAAGATAAAAATAGCCAACGAGTTTACTCACTTTCAAACACTGCGCGTTCGCTAAGTAGGATTCAACATTGTCTAACTTCTTCAAAATTGGTCCGAGTTCTTGCTTGCGTTTCTGTTGAAGATTACGCAGGAGATCTGCTTCTTGTGTATGAATACTTGCAATCATCTTCGCCGCTTTTTCTTTTACACCATCTTCTGTCTGAAATGTTAAATCAATTATATCCGTTTAAATACGTGAACATGTCGTTCCGTGGTGTCACAACAATGTAACTGCCGGATAACACTCCTCGTATCCTTCACTCACATTATCCGGGAACTGACACTGTGTTTAGACCAACGTTTTTGAATGTCAAGAGGATATCACCGTGACTAGCCTTTGTATATATATATATATATATATATAAAGGAAACGTGTAAAATGTACCGGTCCTACCAACGTGCACTTAGTAAATATTAAATAATTCAATTACTAAGATGAGATACATAGATACTTATACCTAACGATATTACTCGTGTTTGTTCCTTATAAGTATACGTCGTTGTTGGTCTGTTTTAAGTTAATCTGCGACCATCCACCAAGCTTGACAATAATTCGTAGTGTTGATTTATGCATAAGAAGAATAAAGACACTTACATGTAAAACACTTTATTAATGGGTGCAATTATTTCAGAACAACACATATCCACGTATCGTACAACTTACTATCGCACACACAGTGATCCGTGTTTCTTGCAAGAATAACACTAATCACGTTGTGGCAACTAAGACAAACCTGTTGGTATGATTGGATAATCTGGTCTCGCACGGTTTCTATTTTCGTTTTGACGTCACACTGGTGCTTCAAGTTGCCGTCATTGGTCTTCTGAAGGTCGCGAATGACATCCATGTTACGTTTGTACAAAGCATCTATCTCTGCCACGTCGTGTGCTGCGTGTAAGTCAACGACACACAATGTGCATGCAACAGTCTGGCAGTTCCGACAGAAGTAGCAAAGATCTTTTTCTTTGTGAACCTGACGTTGAACAAAAACAATATCCATGTTTGTTGAATTGGTGAAGCGTATAGGAAATAACAACTGATATCAGAACAGACGCACACGCGCACGCACGCACACACGACGCACACACGACGCACACACGACGCACACACACACACACACACCCACACACACACACACACACACACACACACACACACACACACACACACACACACACGGGTTTACGGGAAGCAATATAGTGCGTCATTTACGCATAGAAACTGCCCCCTGACACATACAAAATAATCGTGCTTATTAATTCCATACAACGAAAATATACGCAGTGTATATTGAATATAACAACAGCCGTTAATTACCGAATCCGTTCCTTTCCTCTGTACGAGTTCGGTATATATGTTCACGAACCCTAGGCCCTGTTGCCCTGTTATACGTGTAAGGTCGCGCTGCGCGCAGTTTATCCCCACAGGCGCTATGAGTGTGTGCGTTCGTGCTTCGGTTGCCGAGCGGACGCATCGTGATTTTTCCTAATCTATTAGCGCTTTAGCGATCAGTAAGGAACGCAACATACGAACTTTCATTAAATCCTGGCATACACGTCACGACGCGAAAATTATTATGTAAATTTTGTTTGCGATTATGTGTGTGTGTGTGTGTGTGTGTGTGTGTGTGTGTGTGTGTGTGTGTGTGTGTGTGTGTGTGTGTGTGTGTGTGTGTGTGTGTGTGTGTGTGTGTGTGTGTGTGTGTGTGTGTGTATTAAAGTACGTTACACGCCAAACAGTTGCGTCAAACACTTTCTTTACTGTATTATCTGTCGTAATTTTGTTGGGCAATAGGTGCTACATGCTTGCCATATACTAAAACCTATAATGGCTAGATAGACAAAGACAATGGCTACTCAAAACAATACGTTCGGCAAAACGACCGACGATACAGAAGACGTTATTGCAACAAGAGAACACTCTGTTGGTAATTAGTGTACTTTTTCGCGTTTTAACTGAAACGTTCATAACCTTGACTTTTTGTGTTATGCGATAATCCCCCTAAATATTAGTTGATTTTCGTACTTAAAACATACCTGACACATGCGTTCTTTAAATGTCGAGTTCTGCTGTGACAATATTTTGCGAACATCATGACGCCTGAAAAGCTGGCTCGTGTTGTGTTTGTCCATACATTCTTCGCAGTATTTCGTCTCGCATATTTTACAGTACCATGCTGCAACGGCGACCTGATGACGTATATGGCATGGGTGGCATACATTATCACGGGGACGGTTACGTGTTTTCATCCTTGCGATAATCTCTTTCATCTCATTCGCCCTGAAATCGTTGGGCAACCCGGCGATGCCATTCCTTGGAACGGATGTCACTGCTCTGCACGTTGGACAACGGAGATTCGGCCGCAACGGTCGGTTCGCGTTGTAAACACTTTGAAGACATTCCTCACAGAACGTGTGATTACATTCGAGCTTCTTCGGGACAGTGAAAGTCTCCACACAGATCGCACATTCGAGTAGCTCCTCTAACGATGACAATTGTCCTTCCCCTTCTGTAGTCAGACCAGCCATGACGATTCGACGAAGGTCTGTTAATGCTTGTACACTCAGAAATCCAGATGCGTCATGATAATTGTTATCTACAATAAAATCATATCATCATGATATCAAACACATATTAAATAACCACATATTACTGCTTGCGTGCTTGCGTGCGTGTGCATTTGTTACATATAAGCCATGCAAACCAACGCATGTGTGAAAAAAAATGAGACTGAACAAGCCAAAGCAAAAAATCAACGACCACGAAACGAACCTGCATTTTTCAAATCAATTGTTAGAGTTTGAAATCACCAATTTAAGTTACCGTGTTCAACTTTTGTCATGGTAACTGAATGACGGTTGACTAGGTCAGATACTCCATTTTGGTCCCAAAAGAAACATAACAACATTTTAGCCGACAGTCTCCGGCTGACCTAACATTATCAAAGTCGTGAGTACTTTGATCAAGAAAACAAACAAAAACAAATATATTATGCGTTTTTGGTGACACTGCGACCCAACACACTGGTCAAGCATCATCGTGAACATCAGAAAGCGTAAAACATTTAATTGAACATTCATTAAAATGTATGTAAATGCACGCGACCAATACACGATGGGCTGTGCGTTAAGGACTATCCAACAGCACATTGATGTTTCTAAATTAACAGCACGCTATGAATCAAGAAATACACGAGTTTTGCTTACGCGTACATGAGGAACTGTGGTGTGTGCCTGTGTGGATATGTGTGTGTGAGCCCCCGTGCGCGCGTGTGTATGTGTGTGTATGTGTGTGTGTGTTATCGTGTGTACATGTGTGTGGTGTGTACGGATGTGTGTGGTGTGTGTTTGTTGTATATATGTGTGTGTGTGTGTGTGTGTGTGTGTGTGTGTGTGTGTGTGTGTGTGTGTGTGTGTGTGTGTATGTGTGTGTGTGTGTGTGTGTGTGTGTGTGTGTGTGTGTGTGTGTGTGTGTGTGTGTGTGTGTGTGTGTGTGTTGCGTGTGCGTGAGCGTATGCGTGTGTGTGCTTATTGTATGTGTGTGTGTTTGTGTGTGTGTGTATTTGTGTGTTTATGTGTATGTGTGTGTATCTGTGCATGCGTACGTGTATTATTAGTTTGGTTGTTGGTGTGCGTGTGTGTCCGTGTGCGTGCGTGTGTGTGCGCGCATACCTGTTTGTGTGTGCTGTGATTTGTGTGCTGATGTGTGTTTAGTGTGTGTGTATGTGTGTGTGTGTGTGTGTGTGTGTGTGTGTGTGTGTGTGTGTGTGTGTGTGTGTGTGTGTGTGTGTGTGTGTGTGTGTGTGTGTGTGTGTGTGTGTGTGTGTGCAGTGTGTGTGGTGCCAATGTGTTTGAGTGAGGTGTGTCTTTATTGTATGTGTCTGTGTGTGTGGGTTTGTGTGTGTGTGTGTGTTCGTGTGTGTGTATGTGTGTGTGGTATCGTGTGTAGTGTGTGCATGTGTTTGGTGTGTGTTTGTGTATGTGCGTGTGTGTGTCCGTGTGCGTGTGTGTCCGTATGCGTGTGCGTGTGCATGTGTGTGTGTGTGTGCTCGCATACCTGTGTGTGTGTGCTGTTATTTGTGTGCTGATATGTGTTTAGTGTGTGTGTGTGTATGTGTGTGTGTGTGTGTGTGTGTTTCTGTGTGTGTGTGTGTATGTGTGTGAGTGTGTGTATGTGCGTGTGCGCGTGTGCGCGTGTGCGCGTGTGTGTGTGGTGTTTGTATGCATGTATGGGTGTGTGTGTGGTGTGTGTGGTGTGTGTGGTGTGTGTGGTGTGTGTGGTGTGTGTGGTGTGTGTGGTGTGTGTGGTGCCTATGTGTTTGGGTGAGGTGTGTGTTTATTGTATGTGTGTGTGTTTGTGCGTGTGTGTGTGTGTTTGTGTGTATTTGTGTGTTTGTGTGTATGTGTAAGTATCCCTGCATGCATACGTATGTTTGTTAGTTTGTTTGTGTGCGTGTGTGTGTGTGTGTGTGCGTGTGTGCGTGTGTGTGTGTGTTGTGGTGTTTGTGTCGTATTTGATGAGTGTGTGACTGTGTGAGATGCAGGTGCGCCAGTTTACGTGCATGAATGTTTGTTTGTGTATGCGAGCGCGCTGTTAGTTGTACGTTTTGCGTGCGTGCGTCCGTGCTTGCGTGTGTGCGAGCGTGGTTCTGTTACGTAAAATGAACGTAGTGTTGCCAAGCATGTCTACACAATGTTCATCCTGTTCTGATCCTCTTCCCCGACCATGAATGCAGCAACTAAATAACATCAGAGAACGTAGCTTCGGGGTATGTATATTTCTTATTATGCGTCTCGTTCCTTTCCCTCCCATTGGTTCCGTGGGTGGTGGTAGGGAACAGCTTAAACGTGACACTTTCTTATAGGCGATAGTGTCCAGACATGCCAACGCCTGCATGTGTCCATTGGCTGTGGCTTGGCCCTTATGCTGTGAATTGTTATTCCACTGTCGTTAACTGGCCACATTCCTTGTTGTGTTTGCCTGACAATTCACGATGCCACGCACAACGCCACGCAGAAAAGATGACGACATCTCAGAAATCACCGAGATGAAGCAACTGCTGACCGCAATACAATGATACATTGCCGGCATTACAACATTCCAAAAAGAAATCGCCTACCTACTGAAGGTAGGGAGGTCGGAAGAAATCACGCAAACGCGTTTGCATTGGGACGCAATGTTAAATCACCTATGTTTAAAAAATTGTAAGTCCCTTGATTTATAAAGACTGATCATATATTTTATATCAAAAGAAACATAAATACGTCTTCTTTGTGATAAAAATACCTGCTTTTGTGAACTCGTAATGCTTCATACAGATACTCGTGATGAAACAACGACACCCGCAGAAATTTCATTTCGTTGCGGGCGCAGCCATATTTAATTTCGCGGAAGGGTGGTGTTTTCATAAAATCATGTGTTCGCGTTATTACCCGCCATGTTATGTTTGGCGGTATGGTTGAAATCGCAAAATGATACTCTTTCTTTTGGCGTGTTTCTTGTATGAATTGATATAAAATTAAGAAAAATATGATATGGTGAACATTGACCATATTTAGAGAGGATCTAAGGTATGAACAACTTGCGGAAACTCTGGCAAACTACATGTACGCTATTTAGTAATGTATAAACGTAATATTAATGCAAATTTGGCGGAGATACACCTTTGCCCATTTTTGCCCCAAGCTCGAACGTAGAAGTACCCCATGTCCGGCAACGAATTTCTTCTATTATCGCTCACATACCCGGCGTACATATTATTCAATTTATTGCAATCTTTTATTCTGAAGTTGTGTTTTAGCCATGCATTTGTTATTCGTGTTTACATATGCACAGACATGCTATCATATATTAAATTGCGGATGTTATATGAATATTTAAAGTTTATTTTCATGTTGTAATCATACAAAAATGTATGACAATTAATAACAACAAATGAATGACAACCCGCTCCATAAATCAGACATGTGATGTACTTCTAATTACACTGCATTGATCTTGCTGTAACTAACTGCATGTATAAACATTGGCTTGGTGGTGCTTTTTGGGGTTGTTTTTTTACTGTATCTTCCTAGAACTATTTGTATATGAATATATAACATGATTTAACATTTCCTGGTGGTGGTACGGTGCAACATTTTGTTTCAGCGCTGATGGGTATGCATGCTTTTTCAACATTTTATTTTCGAATGCTGCAAGGACATTCTTTCTAAGCAATTAAATGCGGTGCTTTATGAATAAACAAGGTGCGTCAAACAGGTTGTTGAAATCCGTTCTAAACGACTTAGAAACGCTACAGTTTCTCACTGGATGTAAAGCACTTGGACTCATCAGGAAGCTGATCACCTGTCCCCCTCTGATGCATGATCGAAGACAAGAGTGTTCACATCTTGGACATGAACACTCACTACCAGCAACTCGTGTCATTCTGCCAGGAGTCATGCAGAAACATCAATGAGTTAATGAGTGGGACGAGTACGCCTATCATTGAAGACGCTACTTGCATCAAGAAGGACAAGGTGTTTGAAATGCTGACAACACTTTCTGATGTAGATGCAGAAGTGATTCTTCATATCCTACTTCCAGCCATCGCTGTTCTCTGCAAACGGATCTTTGTAGATACAACATTACATCAGATAATTCAAAGTTGCATAGCAATATTAATATATATATATATACATATGTATATATATATATATATATAATGTTGTACGTACATGCTGTGCAGCGGAATGCTTATTATTGTTGCTTGCAATAGTTGG
The DNA here is from genome assembly GCA_963995525.1 of Escarpia spicata. Lineage (NCBI taxonomy): Eukaryota > Metazoa > Annelida > Polychaeta > Sabellida > Siboglinidae > Escarpia > Escarpia spicata. The sequence continues at coordinate 34,866,153 of OZ023206.1, forward strand.
CTATCCTTCTCACTTTACTAAGTTCACACACACACACACGCAAACATGTGGACACACACACACACCTACATATGTTTACATCATTATATGGTGCAAGGCCAAAGCAGAATGTTTACATCAATGCATGCAATATTTGGCTGTGCTTATACTCTCACACACACTTTACTAACTTTGCATACCTGACATGCACGTACTCATTAACGTCCACATGATTTTGTTGGTATACCTGCCACTTCTAAAACATGTAAGATTTTGTTGATATCCACATAATGGAAACCATTAAAGCATAACCTCCAACCTATGGGTAGCAGGCTTTCCAAGCTGGTTCAGTGTGGTGTATGACAACGAGCCAGATGTATTGTGTACACGTATGCTGGATGACGATTTGAAAGTGGGGGACCTGGAGATACTTTTGTAAGCTTTTCCGAAAGGTTAGTTGCTTAGTTAATTAACATAATTTTATGTAAAATTCCTTTTATAAATGATATTTAAAGGAAATACATAAAATATCAAGTCTTAGTTAAGATTTTTATATTGTACAAGATTATATTTTCACATTTCCTTCAGATCAAAAAAACTGTCACACAAATTTATTTAATGACCTTTACATAATTGTCCATAACTTCGCCATTTTTTATCACAGATAGTTAAAACTGGAATGGCTGTCTATCTCTTAAATAGACCTTTCCAATGGTGTATCATTTTGCCAATTCTGATGAATTATTGCATTTTCACCGACCTCCCTACTGAAGGAAGTCAGCCAACTACAGAAAGCTAACGAAGAGAAAGACCAAATCATCCGTGAACTTGAAACAAAAGTTGACGATCTCGAACAATACTCTCGGATTTATGATATAATCATCACTGGCTTCCAAACAAACCACAAAACATACTCTCGGACTGCAAGCAGCACAACGACCGAAACCGACGCGGAAGCACCGCCCGAAGAAACGTCCACACTGGAGGACTGCGTCGTGACGTTCCTCACAACGAAGGGAATACCGATCACCAAGAACGACATATCGGCATGTCACACCCTAGGCGGCGCCAATCGCAAGTCGGGAAGTCGGATACCACGCATTATCATCAGATTCACCAACCGTAAAGCCAAAACAAACGTCCTGAGAATGGGAAAAAAACTATGTCTAAGAGGCACGAACGTGTACGTAAACGAACACTTAATTAACCGCCAAGCAAGCAGAGCTGGCCAAAACTGCCCGACTACTGCGCAAGCAAAATAAACTTCAGTCCACGTGGACGAGAAACTGCAAAGTGTTCGTAAGACTAAACGGTCCACCAGACAGTGCAAAAACACACCTTATAAAATGCCTGAAAGACTTCCAAGACCTGGGCCTTGGTCTTGGGACTGGCGTGAGTTGACTGATCATTGACAATGTTGTTGTTATTGTTGTGCAAACGCTGTCTAACTTTTAGACGCTGCATATTTCTTCTTTGCTTTATTATTGTGGACACATTCATTGTATTGTATGTGGGCTGTATGGTATTTCCTATGTTACCCATTCGTTGTTTATCTAGGCTATCTAGTTACCAGCAACAGTTGATGCTTAAACGTCTCAAATGGCTAAAAATATGATAAAAAAGACTCGTGCCTAGTTTGTGGGGAATTGTTAAATACTCATTTTGTCAAATGTGGACTTAGTGAGTCTACCTTTCATAAGACTTTTACCAATATAACACAGTATCAGTTTATGTTAATTATTATAAAAAAAAATTGTTATCGATGTTCATCCTTCTGTGAAGTTTTCCCATTTGAAGTTATGAGCGATGATGAACTTATTTTTGAGAATTCACCAAATGAACAAGATTACAAAATCTACAAATTAGTTAATACTTGTTCCCAATTTGAATTTTCCTCCCCTAGTTATACTGATTATAATAGTTTCGACTTTGAAAATGATATCGATCCAAATAACAACTTTTGCGACAACTCAACATCAAAATGTAACTATTACACTGATTCAGAATTCAATGATAATATGTGTAAGCTTAATGGCTTATCATTCATTCATTTTAATGCCAGAAGTCTTAAGAAAAACCTTCTGAAAATGAATTACTATCTGCAAGACTTACATATGAAATTTGATATTGTCGCTGTATCTGAAACATGGACAGAACTGGATGTTATAGATGATTTGAATCTAATTGGCTACAGTGCTTATCATGTAACTAGAGAATCCCGCAAGGGTGGTGGTGTAGCATTATATATTCGAAATGAATTGTCGTGCAGATTACTTGAAACAAAATCCATGGAAGTCGAACATACTTTTGAATGTGTTACAGTAGAACTTGCCATAAAGAATCAGGCTAATGTTATTATCAATTGTATGTACAGAACACCTGGTTCAAATTTAGATATATTTTGTGAAAAAATAGAACACATGTTTAATGATGTAAAAGCACACAAAACGATATTTCTGTGTGGCGACCTAAATATTGATTTGTTAAAACATGAACAACACAGCAGTACTAAACACTTTCTTGATTTGATGTATAGTCTACGTCTTTACCCTCTAATTGATAAGCCAACCAGAGTCACTGACATTTCAGCTACTCTGATAGACAACATATTCACAAATGAATTGCGACACAGTCTCACCTGTGGTATTCTGTATAATGATATCAGTGACCATCTGCCAATATTTGCAGTATGCGAGTATCAAATATGTAGAAATACTAAAATGAATACTCAATATACCAGAGTAATAAATAAAGACACCTTAACTTCACTCTCACATGAACTAAGTCTACAATCATGGGATGATATTTTAAACCTACATGATGTAAATCAGGCGTATGATCTATTTTTAAACAAATTTATAGGCTTGTTTAGCAAGCATTGCCCTATAAAAATAATTTCAAGAAAAAGTGACTTTTATAAGAAACCTTGGTTCACTAAAGGTTTGAAATGTTCTTGTGACAAAAAGAAGAAGCTTTACAAAGCATTTGTTATATCCTGCTCACATGAAGCTGAACTAAAGTACAAACTTTATAAAAATAAATTAACATCTATATTAAGGTTTGCTGAAAAAGCATATTACAGCACAATGTTGGAGATACAAAAAAATGATATAAAAGGCGTCTGGAAAATTCTAAATAGAGTAATCAACAAACAATCCAGTACTCCAACATATCCTGCCTATTTTATGAACAATGACAAACAGATACATGAAAAGAAGGAAATTGCAAATGGATTTAATAATTTTTTTACAAATGTTGGACCCAATCTTGCAAAACAAATTAATCTTCCTAAAAATGATGTAGATATATTTGATTATTTGGGAAAAGAAATTGATAAAAGTATGTTTCTAAGTCCTGTTGATGATCAAGACATCATCAGAACTGTTCAAAATGTTAAGGGTAAAATGTCAACAGATTGTAATGATTTAAACATGAGCATGATTAAGATCATTATTGCTCACATTGTAAAACCGTTGAAGCATATATGCAATGTTTCCTTTATCACTGGAATATTTCCTAATCAAATGAAAACAGCTAAAGTCATTCCAATATTTAAGTCTGGTGATAAGGGTGTATTTACAAATTACATACCTATTTCTTTGTTGCCCCAATTCTCAAAAATACTGGAGAAATTATATTGTGAGAGGTTAAATAGTTTTCTAGATAAGTATAATATACTCAGTTCTAGTCAATATGGATTTAGATCAAGCATGTCAACATCTCATGCCTTAATAGAATTGGTCGAAGAAATTATTAATTCTCTTGATAATAATAAATATGCCATTGGCATATTTGTTGACCTTAAGAAAGCATTTGATACGGTTAACCATGATATATTGGCAAAAAAATTAAAATGTTATGGTATTCGTGGTGTTGCACATCAGTGGATTATGAGTTACTTGAAAAACAGAAGTCAGTTTGTTCATTATGATAATTGTGATTCAGAAATACTCAAAATATCTTGTGGTGTCCCACAAGGATCTGTTTTAAGACCAAAGTTGTTTATTTTGTACATAAACGATATTTGTAATGTTTCAAGCATCTTTAAGTTCATCTTATTTGCTGATGATACTAACATGTTCTACAGTAATAGTGATATAGGTGAACTTGTCAGGTTGACAAATATTGAATTGGAAAAGTTACATGTATGGTTTGCAATAAACAGGCTCTCTCTCAATATATCAAAAACAAATTATATGTTACTTGGCAAACGTATTATAAAGACACCTGTCTCTATACATATAAGTAAGGAAGACATAAATAAGGTTGAATTCACAAAATTTCTAGGAGTTTTGATAGATAATAAATTAACATGGAAAAAACACATTTCTATGATAAAATCTAAACTCTCAAAGAGTTGTGCCATAATGTATAGAGCCACCTTTCTCATTGACAAATGGGGAATGCTTACTTTATACCATTCCCTTTTTCTCCCATACATTATGTATTGCATTGAAGTATGGGGCAATTCGTATGCTACTACCTTAAATTGTTTAGTAGTGTTACAAAAGAGAGTGGTGCGCTTAATTTGTAGAGCTAAGAGGTTGGATCACACTTCTTCTCTATTCTCTGAATTACATATCTTGAAAGTGTCAGATATTGTTGATTTACGAACTGCACTTATTATGTACAAGGCAAATAGCAATTTGCTACCAGTGAACATACAAAAGTTGTTTACTTTGTACAGTCCTGTATATGCAACTAGACAAAGCCCAACTTTTAAACAACATTTTGCTCACACCAATTTAAAGAGAATGTGTCTCGTTTAAAGGTATAACGCTATGGAATTCTCTAGACAATTCTTTAATATGTTCTAAAAACGTCCATTGCTTCAAAAAAAAATACACTGATAATATTTTGCTTACTTACTAAAAATGTATTGTCTATATTGGACTTCACAAATTGTTATTCTTTAGCACAAGTGGTATTGGTGATATATATATTTCATTCTTTTAAAAATAAAAATTGTATGTTGTAATCACGCATGTTGCATATTGTAAAATATTCTTGACTGTAATTATATCAATTGTAAATTGGGCAAGTGTTATAAGTGACACACTTTTTCTTGCCCTTTTCAACTTCAAAACTGTGACTTACAATTGTATAATTGGCATCTTTGTGTATTGTATATTGTGCATGTATTGTGTTATTTTTTTAATATTGTGCATGTATTATTATGTTGTTGTTGAATAAACTTTCATTCATATATACATGCGCTAAGCTTATCAGTACTAGCCTCGATAAACCGTCATCCGTTACGAAGCTCCCAGCTGTGGCCGTCAAGTAAACAAGATATGCGTATCAGCAAGACAAAAACACGCACACCCCTACCTGAAGTTATAATTATATATTGTAGACTATTCCACCAAAACATCGAGTAGCCATCAAAACGAAACATTCGGTTAAGATAATATTGTCGATTTCACCATTTATGTAAGATGTTTGTATGCTTGTGTGCGGACGCGTGTGTATTTATACGTGAGTGAGTGAATGAGAGGGTGAGTGAGTGAGGGGGGAGGGAAGGAGGGACGGAGGGACGGAGGGTGTGAGTGAGTGAGTGAGTGAGGAGTGAGTGAGTGAGTGAGTGAGTGAGTGAGTGAGTGAGTGAGTGAGTGAGTGAGTGAGTGAGTGAGTGAGTGAGTGAGTGAGTGAGTGAGTGAGTGAGTGAGTGAGTGAGTGAGTGAGTGAGTGAGTGAGTGAGTGAGTGAGTGAGTGAGTGAGTGAGTGAGTGAGTGAGTGAGTGAGTGAGTGAGTGAGTGAGTGAGTGAGTGAGTGAGTGAGTGAGTGAGTGAGTGAGTGAGTGAGTGAGTGAGTGAGTGAGTGAGTGAGTGAGTGAGTGAGTGAGTGAGTGAGTGAGTGAGTGAGTGAGTGAGTGAGTGAGTGAGCGAGCGAGCGAGCGAGCTAGTGACTTAGTGACTTAGTGACTTAATGAGTGATTGAGCGTGTGCATGCGTATGTGCGCACGTGCATGTGTAATGTTTTTGCCTGCGTGCGTGCGTGCGTGCGTGCGTGCGTGTAAGTATGTTTATCTTGCAGGTTGTTGAAATCCCGTTCCGGATGACTAGTTTCGTGACTCTTTCAAACCAATTGGCTATTTTGCCTCGGTTACTAGTCACGATTTAACTACAGCAAGATAACAACAGAACACATCTTCTGAGTGTCTAATCCCCTCTCTATTTTACATGTCCACTGCTATCCATATTTCACTCTAAGAAACCCGGAATCTTTCTTGACGATTTCGATTTGACAACCAGGAAGACTAACCTTATTCAGCGGAGCACCTTTAGTGAATGAATCGGGAACCAGAGAAAGTGTAGAGTTGTGCTATTTGGGCCGGCAGATGGCGCCGCCGATATTCCCGAGTGGCTTTTTGCCTAGACCCAGTCTAGATGTAAGGTCTGCCAATCCCTCGTGTCTCCCTTCGTTCTTTCCTTCCTTCTGTTTGAGTGGTGGGCTATGATTTTTATTTTGGCCGAAAAGGGCCAACGCGATTCGCGATGCGATGGTATAAAGACGCCGTAATGAACATGTGTAGAGGTAAATGCCAAAAACGAGACTCAAGAAGTCATACGAACTAGATGTCGCGCGTAATGAATTAAGTTATTTAAATAACTAAAGTTATCTAGAACCATTTCCTCTGCAATATTTGCTAACTTTAAAATGGTCCAGATAAGATTTTTGAATTATCCATACATTAGTATGCTATGATAGTGTGTCCATGTGTATGGGTGTTCAAAAGTACCTTACATAAACTACAGACACTCCTATTTAAATATCTTGCAAGTACCTTAACTAAATATAATACTCTAATGCTCTTCAGTCATTAATTGTAATACAGCTAAATGTATTGAGACTTGAGAGCAAAATCGTTTTCTAAATTAATCCGCACAAACGAGTTTGTCAAAACGTTATCAGTTACACCTGGAAGTGCCGATGAACTAAAGTGATTGAAGTATCACTTGCGGTTTTAATGGTATCTCTGGTATGTCTCGTCCTCGCCCGCAAGATGCGCTGCTGATTACATCAGTCTCAGTACGGTCCGTGTATATGCCGTATTTTACTTTTTTGTTTTGACATTGGTGAACAAAAACAGACAAAAAGCAAACAATGTTCGTTTTTCGTTTTAATATTTGAAGTACGAAACACAAAAACGAATACAATTTACTATTCGCGGTATTTCTAATACATGTTAGAAAAACGAAGTATCGATAAAACAAACCGTTTTTTGTTTTCACTGCTTCAGAACGGAAAACGAAAAACGAAATACGACTGCAACGCAATCACGGGACCTGCCGTTATTTACTAAACCGTTTGAAAACTACATAATGAAAATAGGAAAACGAGCCATTTTCCTATTTTCGTTTAGCAATGTTCAAATGGGTAAACGGTAAAACAACAATCAAATCCTTTTCCCATTTCACCTTTTGCAAAATGAAAATAGATAAACGATAAAACGATAAATCAACCGTTTTCCTATTTCTGTTTTGCTCACCACAAAAACGAAAACCGAAGTGCTTCGCCATTACGCATGCGCCGTAGAAGTGGGCGTATCGCTACTCTAATAAATTATGCGTAATCCTAAGCCACCGGGCAACCGGGCAACCGGGGTCAGCACACTGATAGTTTTCCAATTGGCGACCATGTTAACCTTTTGTCTGATTGTAAGAAAACGTGACCTAGAACATGTATTAAACTTCTAACCTGCCGTTATCATCATCTCATTCACATGCTGGTCGAGCTTAGTCAAAATCTAATATTTCTAGCTCTTACAAAATGCCTGTATGTATGACACCCGTCAATATTTACAGATGGATGCACGCAGTAATCCGGCTAAAGGGTCAACTAGCCAAATTGCTGCCAAATACCCTTCCGCTTAGTAAAAGCAGCTAAAAATACACCATTTTACTGTCAACAGCTTTTACAATTACATCTAGAAATCTGACTACTCAAATGCACTTATGTCAGAGCAGGTGAATATTATAAAAACATAATTTCCCCAAAGTATACTGCACTTTTTCGTCTGTAACCAAGCAGGAAGTCTAACAGTGTCCTGACCCCAACCGGGCGACCCGGCGACCGGGCGACCAGGTGCGGTGCAGTACTGAATTTAAATAGTCTCTCCGAACAGGCAGTTCGACTGGCCGCTATGACTCCAACAGGTCTTAGCTTCCGTTGGTCAACTATGACACCCATACCCTTCCAGTGAAGTGTCTGCTGTGTGTATCAACAATTTAGTGATGACACCCATACCCTTCCAGTGAAGTGTCTGCTGTGTGTATCAACCATTTAGTGATGACACCCATACCCTTCCAGTGAAGTGTCTGCTGTGTGTATCAACCATTTAGCGATTGGAAATAACACAACATGATAGCTTGCTTCATGGCACTAAACCTGACGTTTTCTCCTCATAGTTATGTATTCGTGATCTATGAAATATAGCGATCCCGTGGCTGCTATGCGTGGGAAAATGCTATATTGGTGTAACAAAAAGATACAGCTAAGAGAAATACACCAACTTAAATTTAAAATGTTATAAGAAAAATAAGAAAAAAAAAAAAATGGGATGGCACAACTTCGAATATATATATATATATATATATATATATATATATATATATATATATATATATATATATATATATATATATACCACTTTTGCAATTCTGCGAGCGACATAAAGTTACAATAACTGTACACCTACTCTATTTCTATATACATATATATTGTGTGGAAGAACAATTTATCCCGTTTATCGTGAGATATCACATGGAGCTGATATAGTATGTGTGGAGCGACGTTTAATCAGGGTCACCGTCAACTGATATATATATATATATATATATATATATATATATATATATTATACAGAAGATCGAAAAACAAAAAAGTTTCTTGAGAGGTAAACACTAAAATTGTTTTCAAAAGGATTGATTTTATCACTGAAGCTGTATATTTACAATAAGCATGATTGTAAACTGTTCTGATCAAAGCTAAGTACCTATATTTTAGTTCTGAAATTGCAGGTGCGAAAAAGGTGGTGTTCTGAATTAGGCCTGCCCAAGTACTAAAAACAGTCATACAATTTATTTGCCCCTTTAAAATTACGTACGATGTATTGTAAGTGTGGAGCTAAGGTCAAACAAGATCACCCCTCAAACTATGAATATTCGAATTTTTACAATTCTGCGAACGTCATAAAGTAAGTTACAATGACTATGCACCTACTTTATTTCTATATACATATCATATATTGTGTGGAAGAATAATGTATCCCTGTCATCATAAGATAAGACATTGATCTTTCAGAGGTGACAAAGTATATTTTGAGCTACGTTTAAACAGAGTCACCGTCAACTGAAGTTTCGCCATCCCACAAACGTTATGCAATATCAACAGTTGCCTACCTACGGTAATTAGGTACCCATGGCCATGTCATATACCATTTGAACGCCTACTGTATCCCCATTAAAATTAGATCTAAATGAAATTGCAAGGCTTTCCAAAAATACATAACGTGGCCTAATTAAATAAAGTAGATACGCAACCATTGTAATATAATAGGTTTCGGAAGGAGATGTAGGGCTTTCAAATGGTATAACATTCGGGTGGGTGTGTGGGGGAGATTTAAGGCGGCGGTCCGTTAGATGGTGCCTACAGTTCGCCTAGTAATACTTGAGCCTATCTCTGTCAAAGATGATGGTATAAGTAGCAAATTGTTAATTCGGTAGTGATTGGTATTTTCATTGGTTGTAGAAGTTGAGTCATTAAGTTAGTTGATAATATGAAATAAATCAACGTTTGTTTGTGTGGTTTGAAGTTTTCTTATAACATTTTAAATTTAAGTTGGTGTATTTTTCTTAGCTGTATCTTTTTGTTACACCAATATAGCATTTCCCCACGCATAACAGCCACGGGATCGCTATATTTCATAGATCACGAATACATAACTATGAGGAGAAAACGTCAGGTTTAGTGCCATGGAGCAAGCTATCATGTTGTGTTATTTCCAATCGCTAAATGGTTGATACACACAGCAGACACTTCACTGGAAGGGTATGCGTGTCATCACTAAATGGTTGATACACACAGCAGACACTTCACTGGAAGGGTATGGGTGTCATCACTAAAACGGTTTAGCTAATTCTGTAGGTGTGAATGCAGCCGTAGTTGACCCAAGGAAGCTAGGACCTGGTGGAGTCCAAGGGTTACTTTGTCTGTTTTCAGCCCGGTGGCTTGGGATTACGCATAATTTATCAGAGTAGCGATACGTCCACTTCAACGGCGCATGCGCAATAGAGAAACTCTTCTGGGTTTTTTTGTGGTGAGCAAAACAGAAATAGGAAAACGGTTGATTTACCGTTTTATCGGTTACCTATTTTAATTTTACAAAAGTGGAAATGGGAAAAGGGTTTAATTGCTGTTTTACCGTTTACCCATTTGAACATTACTAAACGAAAATAGGAAAATGGCTCGTTTTCCTATTTTCGTTATGTGGTTTTCAAACGGATTAGTAAATAACGGTAGGTCCCGTGATTGATTGCGGTGAATCACGGTAACTACCGTTATTTATTAACCGTTTTGAAAACTACATAATGAAAATAGGAAAACGAGACATTTACCTATTTTCATTTTGTAATGTTTAAATGAGCAAACGGTAAAACAGCAATCAAACACTTTCCCAATTCCACTTTTGGAAAATGAAAATAGGTAAACGAAAAAACGGTAAATCAACCGTTTTCCTATTTCTGTTTTGCACACCACAAAAACAAAAAACAAAAAACGGAGTGCTACGCTATTATGCCTGCGCAGTGGAAGTCGGCGTTTCGTAAGAGTAACAAATTACCCGTAATCCTAAGCCACCAGGCGCGGCGCCTCGCCTCGCCGCAGAGCATTTGGACTATTGGCCACTTACAAAGTAACCCTTGGACTCCACCAGTGACAGTGTCATAGCTTTCGTGGGTCAAACATAACACCTATACCCCTCCAGTGAAGAGTCTGCTGTGTTATGAATTCATGAGACATGAAATATAGTGATCCCATGGACGTTATGCGTGGGTCAAATGCTCTATTAGTCCTGCAAAAAGTTACAGCTAGGGGAAATACACACGTGTACCAACTTAAATTAACAATTTTATAAGAAATACACTTTGGTTTTAAAAACTTCAAGCCAAACAGAAAAATTTTTGATTTGTTTTATATTAACGACTACCTTAATGATTCCGCTTCTACGCCTAAAGAATATACCAATTACTACCGAATTAACAATCGGCTAAAACTGTCATCATATTCTACATAGACAGGCTCATGTATTATAGGCAAATAAATTGTATGACTGTTTTTAGTACCCGGGTAATTGAGAACACCACCTGTTTGGCACCATCGATTTCAGACACATAAGGTTCATACAATAAACATAACTCTTTACACAACTAAAATACAGGTACACCCTTTATTTAGCTTTGATCAGAACAGCCTGTTTACATGCTTATTGTAAGCATATCTACCTTCAGGGATCAGACCAATCTGATCTGTCATGTATGAGGTACTTCATGATGTATGTATGATGTATGCGTATGTAGCCATGCCTTACTTCTATAATAATGTATTTTTTTAACATTCTCACATGCGGTGAAACGATGACAACTGTGCTACCAGGGGTGTACCACGTATTGGATGACATGTGGGGCCCTGTGCGTGTAAATTTACCTTGTTTGATCTTTAATCAACGAATAATTTCGCACTATCCTAATCACCATAAAGCTGAGTCCTGGAAATACTAGCGCTAACCAGCAGCATCGTGAAACAATATTAAATTGAACGCAACGGGTATTTATTAATACCATAACATCTTAACAAAAATAACATGGTTTGACGCAACATAATCCATGACCAATGGACATAACAGTAAATGTCACAGTGTGGAAAAAAAAACAGGAATAGGCAGTAACAAGGCATTGTGATTCCTCCTAATGTTTTAATTGCGTTTTAATGTGGCACGCGCACACTTAAGGTATAATTCATATTTAATTAATTCTTCTACATAAGTAGCACCCATACAATTCCAACCTATCGACCCGACAATCCTCGCTGCAGCACTTGGGACATTGTGGGTTGGTCGCCCACCAGATGTTCAAACTGTACTTACATCCACTTTGCGACTGGCAGCAACAGTTACATTTATTTAAATAGTACTTGAAGCTACTAAGATGTATCTATTTTGAAAACAAAAAAGACAGATGGGTGTGAAAAACCCAAGTTTATATATAGTCGCTAATTAATTGGTGAGTGGAGGTGGTCCTATGCATATAACGCACATTTCCTGTGTTTTCTCTGTCGTTACTGTTTGAAAAAATGGAATTTTGCAAGTGTATCACACTTAAAATTATAGCTACGCAATCCTAAAATGTGTACAATTAGTAACAATCGTGACTTTTGTCTCTCACACCATGAATTATAAAGTCAGGCTAATGAAAATTTCACCACAGATTGGTCTCACTAAGCCCTTTCAGGACATATTGATATAAGTTTGCTCGTCTTGTTATTTTTAAAATGGGTAAAAGTGGGCGCAAGGAGCCCAAAACGGCAAAAATGACATGTCCAATTGATGTTTCCAACGTTAGAAGCGCTACCATGCAAAATCAGTACTGTATTTTTTTTCTGAGTTCATGGTGCAAATGAGGTATGCTTTGAGAGTGTACAGAAACAAAAATCATGTTTAAAGATGAGAAATCAAAAATGACAGTGTATTTTCTATAAAGACCACTTGTTGCGTGTCCAACGTCATCGGTACTGATTGGTTCACTACACTAATTTTTTGGTTATTGCTGGGTATTTCGACATGTATTCTTTTCTTACAAAGTTAACGAAGGAATCCCGAAACAAATGATAGAGATAAATCTGAATCGGATGAAAATATAGAACATTAAAGTTTAACAAAAATGTAGTGTGGCATTTTGACTGCGTGTCCAGCACCATCAACGTAAAAGGCTACGTACAAAAACCTAGAAAACGTACACCATTTTTTAATGTGTTTCATGCCTACGAGCTACCCCATGCGATAACTCCCTCGATAGCAGGACTAATATCATAAAGAAAACTGATAAACCCCGCTCAAACCGCCTTGATCCATTAATATGGTCAATGCATCACTCTATTTAGAGGAAATTGTACCAGAAATGAATGTGAATATGGTAAATAAAAAACGCAATAATATTTACAGTGATATAGTCATATAAATGATGTGTGAACACATTAATAGGCAATAATAATGAAGTTGATATATACGAGTAAATTGTCCTGCGAGAAACTCAGATGTCAAAGTTGCCTGATGACGCTGGACAAGCCAAATTGACCAAAGGTCATTACAAATATATATCGGTGCAGTAATTAGCACTGACACCTTAACTGATGTGTTAAAAACAATACACACATAGTTCTGTAAGAAAGTTAATGTTTGCAAACAGTATGTGGTGACATGTAAATTTGCTGGTTACTGTTAAAACGTAATCCTCTTTATGACTAATTTACTTTATGTAAGACCTCGCAGTTTACATTAGGAAAAGAAGATAACAAAGCTAGCTTACCAGTAAAATGTAATTTGGGCGAATTTGATACATATGTTTGGAGAAATATAAACATTACACTTGGTGGTGACGCTGGACAAATGATGATGCTGAATAAGCAGTTAAGAGAAGGTGTTTTGTTGCATGGAATAATGTTAATAACTGTAACAAATAGTCATTATCTTCACATTATACTAAACTGCCACATACTATTTCTAAGGCGTCAGAACCGGGGGGGGGGGTAATCGGGTTGAGCTCTCGAACATGTTGGTGGGGCTGGAGATCGGATTAGCCCCCAATATTTGGGGAACGGGTGCTTTTGTTGTTTTTGTGAGTTTCAAGGCGACTGCAGTTCGAGTAACTGATGAGCTTCAATTCAAGGGAGAGTGATGGAATTGGAGGTTTGAAGAACCTCGACGGGGTTTTTGGAGAGCTTCAAAGGGAATGCAGTTGGAGGTTTTTGGTGGGCGTCAAGGGGGTGCACTTGGAAATGTTTGGTGAACCCGCCAATGCATTTGTGGGCAGTAACATTATGTTATACGGCTTACCGTTTATAATCTATGCTATAAGTAATTACATGTTGCATTCACAGCCATTAGTTGTATCGTTATGTGAAAATGTAATTATGAAGAAAAACGTACCACAAATACATCAACACGTTGCACAAGAGTTATGAGCCGGAGCAACAAATTGTGCCATTGCACCATCTGCCGAATACTTTCCCAGGAAGAGGCATCTACGTATACGCAGGTAACTGCTATGGGGAAGAAGATGGAGAAGAGGCGACAACGTGCATGGACCTTGGAGAAACAGCTACCGTGCAATACTTGTAATCTGATTGAAGGAATAGGATGTTTTTTTATATAAATAATATGCCTTCCACAATCAACGTTCTACCAAACTATAGTATACTTACGTCGTGCTTACGTTATTCTGACGAATGATGCACTAAACCATTAAAAGCATGAAATGAGAAAGGTCCACCCTGCCCTTGCATGTAGCACTTTTGTTAGCGGCGTAAAACGGTTCCGTCAAGACAAAGCGGACACTGTTCTTCGAACAGTTTCACCCATCGGATTCCACTTGGAAAGGAGTCAGACAGGGAACATGATCGCTAAGAAGTTGCAGCCGAACCACCACAAACAAAACACGAAGCGTAGGACGGTCGTTTACAGTTAGAAGTGAGATATAAAGAAACAGTTTCCAATTCGAGTTCCTGCCAGGAAGACGTTTGCGGTGACTAATGAAAAGAAGAAGAAATTGAAGAAGAGAGATACGTGTAATCTTCAATGTCAATAAATTGCATGCTAAATTGTGTGAGGAAATTCCAAATACAAAAATGATATCATGTATGTTTTGTCAGCCAATACCGAACCATGTTTTTACGGTACGCTTCAAAAGCAATAACATCTGCTTACGCAATATATAACAGAACGATCCTTTGAAACTAAGATTGAGCAGACTGGCTGGTGTGCTAACAAGTCCAGACGTGTTGCGTAATCATGCATATCAGGAAGAGTTTATATGGATGATTACTAGAACAGTTTGGAAACAACCACAGCTATGTTGCCGAGTAGCGACGAATTGCCATTGTCCTGTCAGATGGCAAGTACATAAAGCGGATTTAGCAAGTGTGCTTGAGGTAGTTCTACAAACCCTTTACCGGGGATATCGTTATATTACGTGAACATGTGACACGTGTGAAAACACAATGTCCACAAACTCTAGGCTTACTCGCACGCACACACGCACACACGTACGCACGCATGCACACACACACACACACACACACACACACACATCAAGTAAGAATTTTACAATATACAGTAGTTCAGACCAGCTAGTCAACATGGGCCCATTAACAAAATCTCTACAATTGTACATGCATTTTATCGTGTAATTGTTGATGTTAAGAATACGTTTTCTAAAACAATAAACATGTTTGCGCAATAGGTTAATATATATATATATATACTGTTTGTATATATATATATACAGTATATATATGTGTGTGTTTGTGTGTGTGTGTGTGTGTGTGTGTGTGTGTGTGTGTGTGTGTGTGTGTGTGTGTGTGTGTGTGTGTGTGTGTGTGTGTGTGTGTGTGTGTGTGTGTGTGTGTGTGTGTGTGTGTGTGTGTGTGTGTGTGTGTGTGTGTGTGTGTGTGTGTGTGTGTGTGTGTGTGTGTGTGTGTGTGTGTGTGTGTGTGTGTGTGTGTGTGTGTGTGTGTGTGTGCGTGTGTGTGTGTGTGTTCCTAACGGCACAATAGGCAGACCAAATGTGCATACTGCCTAAAGCGGCGCAGTATGTGAGCATTTCCTAGAAACAACATTGCGCTAAAACTCACCAAAGTAACAAATGTTTCCAATATATATGGCATATATACTAGATGATTCAAAAATAGTTTTCCATTTACATGCAATTATAAATGCTCAAATTGTATGTACTATAATAATTTTTCGTCCATGACACTGGACCCGCGATAAAAATCAAGTTTGACTTCAAGTAATTGCCATAATAAAAGTAACACATATTATATTCAATCTTTTTATGGAACATATGCCTCTTTATATGTATAATAAGTAAATATAACTTAATTGTTTAGAATCAAACATTTATTTTGGTCTTGCAACAAACCCATTTGTACACTTTTTGGAACAATGGCGCTCAAGTTGGCCAATATGTTCCACGCATGACGTTAAACAAATTCAAAAGGATTGATCTGATCCCTGAAGCTATATACTTACAATAAGCATGAATGTAAACTGTTTTGATCAAAGCTAAATACCTGTATTTTAGTTGTGTCTATTGTATGAGCCTAATTGTGTCTGATATTATTGGTGCCAAAAAGGTGGCGTTCTGAATTAGGCCTACCCAAGTACTAAAACAGTCATACAATAATACTTGCCCCTTTAAAATGACGTACGATGTGGAGCTGCTACCTGGTGGAATGTGGAGCAAAGGTCAAACAAAGTGACCCCTCAAACTATGAATATTCGAACTTTTGCAATTCTGCGAACGTCATAAAGTTACAATGACTATGCACCTACTTTATTTATATATACATATCATATATTGTGTGGAAGAACAATTTATTCTGGTCATCGTGAAATACGACATGGAGCTGTCAGGTGAAGCAATATGTGTGGAGCGACGTCTAAACAGAGTCACCGTAAACTGATATATATATTCGAAGTTGCGCCATCCCATAAACGTTATGCAATATCAACGGTTGGCTATCTACGGTAATTAGGTACCCATGACCATGTCATATACCATTGGAAAGCCTACTGTCTCACCGTTAAAATGAGATATAAATTAAACTGCAATGCTTTCCAAAATATATATAACGTGGCCTAAAGAAATAACACAGATACGCAACCATTGTAATATAAAGAGGTTTGCGGAAGGACCCAATTTCGAATTCATCATTTGACGATGATCTTGATTCACGCACCTCTTGACAGCTTTATGACAGGCCTCGTTTTGACTGGGAGATGTAGGGTTTTCAAATGATATAACATTTGGGTGTATGGGGGGGGGGCATTTAAGGCGGTCCGTTAGCTGGTGCCTACCACTCGCCTTGTAATACTTGCATCTTTCTCTGCCAAACACGATGGTATAATTAGCCAATTGTTAATTCGGTAGTGATTGATATTTTCATTAGTTGTAGAAGCTGAATCATTAAGGTAGTGGTTAATATGAAACAAATCAAAGTTTGTCTGTGTGGCTTGTTTTTCTTTAAACCAAATTGTATTTCTTATAACATTTTAAATTTAAGTTGATGTATTTCCCTTAGCTGTATCTTTTGTTACACTGATGTAATAATAATAATACTAATAATAAGATAACTTCTATTGCGCCTAAATCCTTGGAAACCAATCTCAGAGGTGCATAAAAACAAAAGGATTGGTAAATCTCAAAATCCATAAGCAGTATTCCAGTTGTCAACAGGTGGGTCAAGGCGCTAGGGAGCTACAGTGGATAAGCAACGTTGTAAATGACGACGGCATTTTTTATTATTTTCAACTGATCTAACACTAAGAGGAAGCATATTCCAAAGAGTTGGTGGAGCAACAGAAAAAGCCCTAGTTCCAATGTTAGTGTTGACTCTAGGAACAAAAAGTAGGTAAGAACTAGATGATCGAAGCTGGATATGTTTTCTTACAGGAGTAAGCAATGAAGGCAAATAAGATGGTTGCTTATTGGACAGTGCCTGGTGTGTACTGGTACAGATCTTAAATATTATACGATATCGTACAAGACCCCTATGCAAAGTGGTAGATACACGCAGAAGACACTTCACTAGAAGAGTATGGGTGTCATAGTTGACCCACGAACTCTAGGACCTGGTGGAATCCAAGGGTTACTTTGACAGAGCGGCCAGTCGAGATGCCCTACGGCGAGGCTATTTCAGTACGCCGCGCCCCCGGTGGCTTGTGATGACGCATAATTTGCCAGGTTAGCGATACGCCCACTTCTACTGCGCATGCGTAATAGCTCGACAATTCCGTTTTTCGTTATTATGGAGAGAAAAACAGAAATAGGAAAACTGTTGAATTACCGTTTTATCGTTTACCTATTTTAATTTTGCAAAAAATAGAAATGGGGAAAGAGTTTGATTGCTGATTTACTGTTTATCCATTTGAACATTACTAAACGAAAATAGGAAAATAACTCATTTTCATTATGTAGTTTTCAAAACAGTTTAGTAATTAATGTTAGGTACCGTGATTGCGCTGCAGTCGTTTTTCGTTTTCCGTTCTGATGCAGTGAAAAAGAAAAACGGTTTGTTTTATCGTTATTTCGTTTTTTTAACATGTATTAGAAATACCGCGAATAGTAGATTGTATTCGTTTTTCGTACTTTAGATACGAAAAGGAAAAAAGAAAATTGTTTGCTTTTTTTCTTTATCGTTCGCCAATTTCAAAACGTAAAAAGAAAAGACGGTATATACACGGGCCATGGTATCGCAAGAGGATACAATAATGTGTCAAAATCGGTGCGTCAGTCTGTGAAGAGAGACGGCGTTCCCAAGGCCAGGAGCTATATTTACAACAGCACCAGTTCCCAATGTTACAGCAGAGGCCTAGAATGAGCCGCCGGGTACGTATTTTAAATACAGCGGTGTGAACTTACATAAACATATTAAAAACTTAAATAAACTGACTAATCAGTCATGTACACATCTAACTAACACATACTTCCAAACAGGATGTTTACCGGTTTTTCTAGAAATTGTGATTTTCTTCACCATGACACTTGAAAGCAATCAGGTTATTTTAATTCCTCATGTCAGATCAGCAAAATATAAAGATAAGTATTTATTTAGCGCGGTGTTTAATCCTTGGGACTATTTCAAGTGCATTAAATTTAATCACGTGGCAGACCTGTTCATTCGATTATTATTTCGCCATCTCTGGAAAGCATTCATTCTCATTCACCAATGCCTATAGCCAGCTACTCATTTTAACTATACAGGTGCATATGTTCAGTAATTATACGAGCCCTTGTAGAAAACCTTGTAATCGGGTATTACAAGTTCTGTCTCTGAACACACGTTAAATGTTAATACAATAAATGGTTTTCATCTTGTTATCAATTAACATAAATCGGTTGTGTATTAGCTGAAGTCATCATATATTCGTGTCAACATTTATAAAATAAATTGTATTACGTTTATCTTATAATAATTATCGGCAATAATTATGCTACTGTACCGTCACTCAATAATCATTTGTCATGTTCATTCTGTGTATAACCAAATATACAATAAGATACCCAGTCACGTATAGATATAATTGTATACTACTTGTGTTTAGACTTAGTTCTGCTTTCCGCAAACTTGCTAAGTCACGTTCCAAATTTTGTTCGGTTATTTCTCTGGGGGCAAAGCTTTTAATTTGATCAACCATTCATTTTCGTGGGTGCTCGTAAAAATCATGTTTTTCTGTTAACCTGAACCACATCTAAACCAGAAATTAATTACACTGTTTAAACGCCACGTAAAAACAACGACTGAATAAACTGGCAATACTCTATTTTCTACGAAATAGGACTAATACTGACTAGAGAGAGCATTGATATTGAAGATAACGAAACAACTTTCAAAGAGTATCGAATGTGTTCTTGGTGTGATCCGTCGTTGGGAATTCTGATATCGCATAATCAAATGCTACCGAAAAGTATCAACCATTTTTTGCGCTGTCTCAAGCAATGCTGAAAATCGGTACTTTTAAATCGTTCATTAAAGCAAGAGGATGTCTTCCATAGTGAAACAATATACTTGCAAACCCTTAAACGCCTATAATATTGCAGTCTTATAGAGATTTTCGCTTTGTCAACTTCAAATAATTCGACAACGTCAGGCTGAGCGATAAATGAACTAGCTAAGAAGAAGCGAAGTCGTCAAATGGACCACTAAAGGCGATGTGTTCGATGTCCCGAACACCAACAAACACTGGATTGGCAGTTGTGTGACATATCCATGTTTGGTTCCTCTTTACAATTTACAATTCATGACACGGGTCTCGCGAGCCAGCTGGGAATTTGGCCCGCGGGAACGTTGACTTAGGTCTTTGACTTTCTTGTGGATTTTACTGCTTGTTTTGTATAGGCGTCGGAACCAGGGGGTTGGACTGCTCAGCTCCCCAATAGTTTAGGTGCGGTTTAGATATAGGATTAGCCCTTCAAATGTGTATGGAAGGGTGGTGGACTTTGGGGTGCAAACTAAGGACTTTGGTCAGCCTTGCGGTGGGAGGAGAGTGCACATTCATGTTTGTGGTGAGCCTCAAGCTGGATGTTTTGGCGAGCGTCGGGGGGGGGGGAGGGGTGCAAATCGAGGTTTTGGGGAGAGTTTCTACCCCCACCCAATATCCATCGTGTTCCGACGCCAATGGTTTGTGTTTGGTTTTGTTGTGTGGGCTTAAACAAATCCGTGACCTTTGGCAACACTGGATGCCTGTATGTTTAATGCATGGGTCAATGGCTGGTGACGCTTACTGTACGTATGCGGTTACACATCTGTTTATTTTGCATATAAAAGTGTGTGTTCGTACTTCTAAATAATGTGATGGAAGCCTAATGGGATTGAATTTAGCCTAAAATAAATGTGGGCATGCCGACAACCACTTTACAGAATCTAATCTAGGTGTCCAACACCAAAACCGGATACCAAAACTTCATAGCAAGAGGTTTGTATTTGTTCTACCACTGATTTTTTTATATTAAAAATTATTCTGTTTGAAAATCCTTGGTAGAAAATATGAATGATAAGTTGTGTACCTCCAGACATGAAAAACAGAGATGATCATGGCATTCTTCAGTTGAACATTAACCGTGGGCTTTGAAGGATATATTTTTGAATACTGATTGATGAATGACATTACATGTGTTAATAGTGGAACATAATCATGTTAGTTATGCTTTACATAAATAAGTAAATAATATAAATATACAATAACTATAACCAGTTAGATCCTGCCACGATACAGTGTATTTAGTTTATAATAAAATACCTAAATCGTAAACAACACAGAACATTAATTAAAACTTAAGCTCCTGGGAAAAATCTACAAATTGGAGCTGCTTCCTCGACTGGTTTAGCGCATCATGAGTACGTTATATGCGTTAAAATATGTAATGTTTGAATATTTTAAATAATATTAAAATATTTTTTATATTTTCGCACATTGAAAAAGGCAATTGTACATTCCTTAAAATATAGTAATTTCCGTGATAATACAGCTGGCATCATCATCGTTTAAAATAGTGTATGTCTTAAAACCATTTTTGATTTGTAACATTTCGTATGTGAAATTCATTTTGGATATTACTTCGTTTGAATCACACCAGCCTGCCACACACGGCGAACATCATATGCAGACACATTATGAATTGAGTTACATTCATTTAGTATGTGATGGTAGTTTGCGCTACTATTTGACCATGGATTTTCAATAGATATCTTGGCAACACTGCTTATAATCGGTGAATTGTGGTTTATGGCTGTATTAATAAATGTTGTGAACCTTTGCTTTAAGATGACCAATAATGATAAAATGTCAGATAACATTGATATAAAATCACGGTGTGTAAGCAGTGCTAGCCCCCACAACTTCCTTTTCGCCATGCTATGCATATAGTGCTAACACTCCTACTCTGGAGATCCCACAGTGGAGCTCCATGGTAAGAGCAGCAATATTTTTTAAACAAATTGCACTTTACTATCGCAGTAGTAGAACATACTAAACCCTCTCCAAAATGTAGCAGTGGCATCGGCAACTAAACTATCCTTATTAACAACGGATATATGATGGCCCAGGTTTACAGCATCCTGAACATTATACAACACGGTGCCACTGAATACCACAGTTCTGTTGTCAGGTTTTCAACTACGACCTATAAAATCAGATAATTTATTTTATTTGCTCTTAGAACTGTTAACATTTACGCTGTATTCATTTGCATTTTTTTCTCGCAAATCTCCATTAAAACTTTCAGTCCGGATCTTGTGGGCATTAGCATGTGGTCTGTGTATCCAATACCACCCAATACTGGTTGCCCATGTCGCATCCAACACCATTCTTTTCTAACTGTTCAAACAATCCATCCATACATGGAGAAAAGAGTAGGGGAAAGAATTGCTCCCTGTTTGACTTCATTACAGGCAGTAAACTTGGATGACATACTAGACCCCATCTCACTTGAAGGTTTTGGTTAGTATACATATACAACAGCAATCGTAACACGAGAGGTGATACCTTACGTTTTAGAAGTACTTTAAGCAGATTACAGTAATTGACGCTGTCGAATGTCTTGCTGGCATCCAACATGCCACTTAAAACGTGGTCCCCTCCCGAAACCATAAATGTAAGCAACAAAAAGGGTTAATTAAAAATATATATTTTATGATACAAACGATTGTGTCGTTGTCGTTGTCGTTGTAATGAACATTAAAAGATGTGTAGTTGTCTTCGGGATAAGCGCACTACTCGAGTGACCTTCTCAGTCAAGCAGTTATATAAAATGTAACCTGATGTTTCTATCTTTTTGCTCCTGCTAAATATTAATACAAAAGAAACAAAGAAGACACAATAATGGTGAATATCACTGCGGTTAGCTGTGACTAGTTTGCTGGCGTAGTGCATGGTTCTCAATCATGTCTGGTATTTCTAAAATTAAGTAATGTTAAGAGAGGACACGTGTACGTCTGAAATTCTTAGAACGCCACAAAGTGCGTCTGCAAACAACTTGGTAGGATTCAGGTGTTATACAAGGTTTTCTACCACGTAGCAGGTATGTTTATCAATATATCGCCACGTACCATGTTGTCGCATTTTCCTGCCTATCCCCTATCCATTCCACCAGTAATTATATTCGACACATATCAACGCGTGTTTGCTTTTGAGTAACACCAAGGAGTGTATGACACCGCACACTATTGAATAAACGTCCATTGTTGAGCAGTTGTATAGCTCATTTGTACGTGTGCGTCGATGTGTGCAAATATGCGTTCAGTCGGTAACTACAGCCAAAACACGAACAATATTTTATAAACACCAGAACAACTTTATGTTGGCGAATCGCGTATTAATACGCTACTAAGAACACGTTTATGTTGACAGTGGATGATAACATAATAAAGTGAAGCATAGGTATAGATGTGAGTTGGAGCAACGTAATACGACATTAGTTGTTAGATATGTTGAAAAGAGACTCTTACATGTGGTTATTAGTTAATTGTATGTGTATGCATGTACTGGTTGTTATATATCCATATAGCCATTAAATACGCTATTGTCTGGCAAGTGTGATTTTGTTCGATGGTTAGTTTACGACCATTGCTCGATAGCGTCACAAAAATGTAACGTCATGTTTCTATAGTTGTGCTCCTGCTAGATATTAATACAAAAGAAACAAACACACAATTATGGTCAGTATCACTGCGGTTAGTTTTGAATAGTTTGCTGGCGTAGTGCTTGGTTCTCAAACATGACTGGTATGCAAAAAATAAAGTAATTTTAAGAGAGGACACGTGTATGTCTAAAATTCTAAGAACTTCACAAAGTGCGTATGCAAATAACTTGGTAGGATTCAGGTGTTACACAAGGATTTCTACCACGTAGCAGGTGTGTTTTTCAATATATCGCCATCTATCATATTGTACCGTTTTCCTGCCTATCCCCTATGCATGCCACTAGTAATCATATTCGTGTTAGCTTTTCAATAACAACAAGGAGTGTGTGACACCGCACACTATTTAATAAACGTCCATTGTCGAGCCCTTGTATGGCTCACGTATGCGTCGAAGTGTCCAAATGTGCGTTCAGTCACTAGCGGCTATAGCCAAAACAGGAACAATATTTTACAAACACCAGAACAACTTTGTTTTGGCGAGTCGGGTATTAATACGGTACTAAGAACACGTTTATGTTGGCAGTAGATGATAAGATAATAAAGTTGTTTATATAATTAAAGTGCATTTCTCTGCATCGTGAAAGTCGTCAAACCTAATTGTAGTACTGTGAATTAAAATTTTCTTCGACACAGCTATTATATGCCATAAATAAAGTTGAAGTACTAGTTTATGTCACGTATTACAGTAACTCAGATTGTATGTTCATATGTACGCTTCTCAGCGTAATACGTGCCATCGTGTATTTGGTTATTTGTGGCTAAAATAATAGAATTAATGTTGTTATAATTAACTTCATGTAAGTTAACTGAGTTCATAAATATATCCATGCACTCGTGTATACTCCCAAAATGAATTGATAAGGACTCGCATTTAGAATAAGTGTTGCTATTCATGGTACATATAAGTATGTCGCAAATTAACCGTTGGCAACTACTAATTAAGTTCGATATATTTCTGTTAAACACAACGCTGGAAGAATAATTAAAGGTTTGCGTGTTAATACCGATGTGTGCCATTACTACTGCAGTGGTGACATTATCTTGACAACGGCAACAAAAGCGCAGTAAACAGTAACTGTTATCAATATATATCTGGTTGTGCTACATAATACTATGTTGAAACGTGATACAACTTGCACTGTAGTCAAATAAAACATGTTCAGACGGTAAGATACGTATACCTCACTTGGAATATTGTGTATAATACAACCACGGAGGCTACATCATAAGAAGGATACATATACACTGGCGGCGGAACGAAATTAATATTGGGTGGGCTGAGCCGGAGTTTCAGCACCTCTCCGCTGTCTGTTCTTGAAACGAATCGTACTTTCAGTCAATGACAGGGGTTTTTCCATTTCCCTGAATGTGCTACTTTGATTGAGAGTACAGTGTTTTAAACACTGGACCATCACGCCCCACATCCAGCGTACACTGCTCCGGAAGACGACGGGGGTACTGCTGAATATCTTTTGCGGCGACGTTCAACATTTCTGAAGCTCACCAAAATCTATCAACGGCATTCCTCTTAAAAAACTGAAATCTCTAACCAATCTCCACTTGCACCTCCACCAAAACCCATCTTCAGCCTCTCCAAAAACCTCCAATTGCACCTCCTTGAGGTTTGCCTAAGCCACTTTCACGCTCTCCAAAAGCCTCCATTATTAATATTCATGCGCACCAAAAATATCTTCAACCTCTCCAAAAACCTCCACTTGCACACATAGCCTGGAGTCTCACAAAAAATCCTTGATGCTCACCAAACACCTAAATAGTCCTCTCTCCAGCCCCCCTCCCACATAGTACAATAGTCCATCGGCAAGATCCAGGAAGACCTCTATGTTTTGAGTTGCGTGCATCCCCCCTGTAACTTTATTTTGATGGTATCAGTGGGTTTCTGGTTCATATAAGATAACATTTTAACCTGTTGTAATTCGCACAACCTGTCAGGCAATTGTGACGACAACACTTTCTAAGCGGGGGTCAGTACCGATCCGACGAAATATGGAAATGAAGGATATGCAAGAAACTAATAACATACATTATCCAAGGTGGTCTGTAAGCTCATGCAAGCCAAAATATATCTCTTTAGCAAATTAGCACCAGATAATTACTGTAATTCGCCCAAAATAATAAAAACCACATGTTTAGACCCGAAAACTAGGACCGATTTTGGTCGTTTTTTCACAATGTCATGCATAAAGTGGTTTTTTCTAAACTCGGGACAGCATGAGATGTAAGAGAATATCAAAAGTAGAGTTTAAGAGGCAGAATGGTTGTGAAGATTTTGACTGAAATGTTTTCTTCAATCTAATAGAAGGTAATAGAAACTAGGCACACAGTGCAGCCTTAATTAAGGAGCAGTGTATGCTGGATGTGGGGCGTGGTGGTCCGGTGGTTAAAGCACTGTGCTGTTAATCAACGTAACACAACCCACTCAATGGCAAAACCCTGTCATTGACTCATAGTACGATTCGTCTCGTTCCGCTGACGGACGCTGCATTAGCTATTGCCAAACACTTGCTCTTATAAAGGCGTAAACGCCGTGAACGCCATTAACCCGTTATCAAAGGCTAATACAGGCAGTAAGCCTATATAAGATAACGGTATTATTACCAGTACATCAAAAACTACTAATTCTCACTGACGACAATAAATAACAGGAATACATTAACTAAAGACTGTTTGAATATACTTGAAAATCTAATTGACAAATATCTTATAGTAGGTGAAAATATTCACATGCAGACGATTTATTGCCAAGTGACAATGTTTTTAAATGAACAAGGCATTTATGGCGTTGTGGCATCAACAAAATGTTAGACTCTCGAAGCGCCAACGGCTTCCTTATCGACTTACCATCAAGAACTTTAAATGTGTTACTTTGACTTTCACCGACATTCCTGTTGGTTATGTTTAAAGATGGCGCTCATTAAAATGGTTTCCTCGAAATATTAAGAAATGTCATGAAATATGTCCAAAAGTGCGCAATAGTTTACCTATCGGGTGTATTATAAAAGAGAGTTACAAATTTTTCACGAGCCAATTAAACAACTACTGATCTAAATTGTAAATGTAAATTGTGCACATGTCGGACTGCTTCTGACTCGCCGCTGTTTATTGGACGTTCTGAACCATGATATATCGCGATAGGCCGTAGTAGACAATGATATGCCATGATACGCCATGATATACCGTGATAAATCATTGTATACCATGTAATAACATGAAATGTATATTCACAAGGACACCCAGTGCTAAAGATTCACGCAGTTTGATACCATCAACATTAACTGTTTTTTTAATGCTAATAACATATTAAGTTCGAATCGGTACGTGTTCCGTACTAATATGTCCACGTCACATGCTGTATTGGAATTAATACAAGAAATCTCAAATGTAAAGGACAGTAAAAAGCATCAACTTTTGTATTAATTGATCATAAAAGGCGTGTGACACAGTAGACCATACAGACTTTACTACGAGTTCACGATTATAGACTTTGCGAACACACATTACCTTGTTCGGTGTGGAGGCGTTACCCATACAAGTACACACTACATATTACATACACATACAACACCTTACGTGTGACCGATTCCTTGACACTCCCAACAGTGTTGCTGTTTTGTCCCCGGTTATTGTCCAACCATTTCGTTGTCTATAGTAAGTTGATCGGACGTTTCGGATGACTGCTTTTCAAAACAGCTGTTGCCGTTACTGTCCACCATTTGTTCCCGTTATATGAGCTTAGTGCCCTCTGTCTGTGATATATCCTCAAAGAAACACAGTCTGCATTAAGTATTTGCAACCTTGTTAGACGACTGCTACCTGGTAACCAGGAAAACTGAGTGCTGGCAGGCGGCGCCACTAGAACTGATCTTACGCTAGCAGGTGGCGCCGCCAGTGTACCGTTTGATGTAGCGGTATGTGGGTCATTCTCCCAATTCGGTACACATTGGAGTCCCAGAAACGTATGGTGCATTTTCAGTGTCCTGCATATACCAAGGGCAATAACACATCAGTTATGGGTATACACATATGTTATCTTTATTAATTTATGTATTGTACAATAATTTGAGTAATTTGTGTTAAAAAAAACTATCAACGCTGCGCCATTGACGAGGCTGATCAGTGTCCCGGATATGTCGGTTGACTTCTCTGTCATGTTAGTTAAGATGTCAAACATCGCTGTCTTGACTAACATAACATCTTCTGGCATACCATTAAATTCAACCTCAAGTGACTTCATATCAATGACAACTTGCATGCCTTGGAACTTGGCTTCCTGGTCTGTCTTGAATGCGTTGGCATTCAGCATTCTTAGACAATGCAACGGCACGCCTTTCTTCACCTCTGTGACAAACGTCGACACTCCGGTGATTTCTTCTTGGACACGAGATTGGTCACACTATTGAGACGGGCAGATACAGCTTGAACATCATTTCTATGACCAGTGACACTGACCGCGCTTGCAGCAGCAGTGTTTACATCAACATACGGGGGTGTATATTCTGCTGGGATCTTGATTTTCTATGTAGGTGATGCGTTCCACAAACTCCCCCAAGCTTGCTGAAGAATGTTAGTATCCTCATATGCGAATTCTTTCTTCATCAAGGAAGGTCTTAGGGGCATCGTTGCTCCATGTCTTCGCTAAGTGTTGAGCATTCTTCGTGGTGTGGGTAAGTGTGCACGTCATTCTTGATGTGTCGCTGAATGTGTCCCATTCCACAGCTGCGAACACATCAGCTATTTTGCTGTCTACCAAATTCCGACTACCGGAAGAAGACGCGATGAAACTCGCCAAACGTACGTCCAACCCAGTGACTGTTCCATTCTACGGAATCCATCCACCTGGTCTTGTGGAGTCTTCGTTCGGGGAAATTATACCCACACTGTCGTAGAATGCTGCCACTTGCAAGGTCTCGTTGTGCAAGCTGTGGGTCCGTCTGGCAAGGATACTTTTAACAGCTGCAAACAATGAAATGTAGCATGTTATATAGGACATTAGTTGATATAAACAAATACACCTTTATTGTAAATTATCTAACAAACACATGTCCTTATAGCGGAATGACACGTGATCATAATCAAAACTTTTAACATTCGGCGTAACTTTAATGATGATGAATGTGATATTCACAGATTGCATGAACATTGACGGATTATTGCAAGAAAACAATTTGTGCAACGCATACAAAACAAACGCAACTGGTAGGATAACATGAAAGCTTATGGTACGGCTTTAGCATAGTATTTGTTGTGTACACGTGACTAGAACGTTATCAAGAGGAAGGCAGCAATGACGGTTGAACGATGATACTACCACGTTTGCATGGGTACTTTTGTGAAAAGCAATCAGCAGAAAAAAAAATACAAAGGTCCACGTCCAACAGTGTAGATGAAAGATGAAATACATGATGGTAGTGAATGACATGTTGCACGCACGCAGTGCAATAGAGGTAGACACGTTAAATGAATGTAACGAATAAAACGAGAAGAGACACCACATAAAGCAGTAATCTCTACCAAGAATAACACTCACTGGAGTTGTCTGCTACTTCCACTAGTGCATAACCTTCTCCTGTGATGTCCACACGAGTCACTTTGCCTCCACCAGATTTCCTCTTGTTCATAAAATACAACCCAAGGATAGGTTCAGTCAGACTCCCGATGTTGTGTACTTGAATTGTCCGTGTCTGGGCCACCCTGTGTACATTTATCATTGTTCCTCGCAGTGGCTTCGTCACACACAACGCCCGGAGCGAGTAGAACTCTACAACACATTGCATTCACTCTTACCAAAATAGAGCAAGACAACATTTAACACGATTTACACCCATAGCAAAATAACATAAAGGACACAGGAAAAGAGGAAAGCTACAGCTACGATGGAAGGACTACGTGAGGAGGGACATGAGGAGGATGAAAGATGAAGAAAGGAAGCGATGAACTGAAAACTATGGAAGGAAAAGACATAGCGAGTGGTTCTGCTATATTGTACCTGACCGTTACCTATATACAGCAGTGAACAAGGAGGAGAGCAGCATAAAATCAAAATGGCAAGCGAGCGAGGAAGTCTATATTGGCTTATTGAGAAAACAGTTGTTTTTGTATGAATGAGTCAGCTGTCGTTTTTACATACTTGTCAACTTATTTTAATCACGTTTACATAACCAGTACATCATTATTTATTCCAGGTACATTTCAATGTTCTAACACTTCTGCACAAACGCATATCATAGGTTTCTATCTGTTGTCTTAGAAGTAATAACATTGTGTGGGAGGCGGCAGTTTCCCGAAGACCATGGGAAAGAGAAGGGCAATATAAATTACGTTTACCTGGGGGAGGGTCGTCGAACTGTAGCATTACAACCCCTGGTTGTTGGGTGAAGATCACCTGCTGTATCTCACTGTCCAAATCTGAGAAGAATGCCTTCACGTCGTCGCCGGTGCACTTCGGAGAGACTCCTGACAGGATAAACGTATCATCCTCGAATTGGCCTTTTACTTCAACTAGATGCATCGATGGCCTCATCAGTTTCACTTGCACTTGTACATCATTGATGACCAGGGAAGCTTTCTGAGCTACACGACTGGCACCTGAACTAGATTGAAAGTGACATATTGTATACCACTATATGTGTTGGACTATACTTTTACTTGAACAATACCTTTTTCAACTGCAATATTTAAACAAATGAAAGATTTGTTTCCATAACAAATTCAACAAGAAGTCACAGAAAATGTACAATGAAACACCCAGTATGTGCCAGTTACATATACTGTGACAACACTACCACTGAATTAAAGAAGCATATTGTAAAATGTACATACCATATTGAATCACAACCTAGATATTAATTATTTTATTCAACTTACAGAAGTACATTTTACAAAACATCCACTAAAGAACTCTGTTGATGCACATTGAACGCAACTTCCATCTTTAGACGCCTTAATTGCCCTTGTGGAGTCTGCTATCATTGACTACCCATGATCACCCAACGGATTACAAGGCAATCTTTTAAAAGATGTTGCTGGGTGGTTTATTTATCCATACCCACCTTGGTGCTGAACCATTTAACCTTTCAATCACGAACGTCCTAAAAATACATTTCTCCAATATTTCGATAGCTGGACTTACTGTCGGCATCCTCGAACGTTATGACTGCGATGCTGTCTTCTTCACCATACTCCAGATGATCAATGTTACCGCCTCCAGATTTGTGCAGATTCTCAAAGAACACTTCTAGAAAATCCCTCGATGTGTATCTGCCAATTCCAGACACTTTCACTGCTTTAGGGCGGCAAGATTCGCGATCAAGTCCTGCGTAGACATCACTGAGAGAGGAGACTGTCAGTGGTGTACCGCACAGTTCCAGTCTGCCGGCATTCACCAGGTTGCTGGCACCTAATGACAACAAGCAACTGCGTAGCATAGGTCGCAACATAAGTGCAATCATATATGTTTGTTCAATTTATTTGACGTTCCCAACGAGAAGGAGTACATTCGTTTATTGGCACATGTGTGTAAATTTCGGCCCCATCTCGCTTTCGTAGTTATAACTATATGTTTTGCCTAAATACAATATATATGTGCATTGCCACCATTATCCCACATCAACCTTTGTACATTGACATTATAAAATATTGCACCATAAATCAGAATGTCATCCATGCATGTTTCGGCTTCTTTTTGGGTGCAAGCATATCAGTCATTTTCTTTTGAAAGATTTCCGGAGCTGACGTTATCCCAAACGGAACGTGTCGGAAACAGAATCGACTCATCGGCGTGATTAACGTCGTTAGTTTCGCGCTTTCTTTGTCAAATGGTAGTTGGCAAAATCCATTTGCTGCGTCGAGTGTGGAGAATACCTTTGCTCCAGCAAGTTTCGGTGCTACATCTTCCAGTGTTGCCAAAATGTATCTTTCACGTTTGACGGCTTCGTTTAACTTTTTGAAGTCAACACATATGCAAATGTTTCCGTTTTTCTTCAAAACTGGAACCATTGGCGCGCACCAGTCTGTTGGCTCGATAACTTCTTCGATGATCCCTTCTTTTTTCATCTGGATAAGTTCGGCTTCTACAAAATAGTGGAAATGGTACTTTTCTTGCAGTAGTAACAATGTACAGTTTCGCATCGTCCGTCATTCAACGCTATCTTCACAGGCTCGCACTTCAGATGACCCGTTTGAGTGAAAAGGTCACTGTTGATTTCTTTTATGCGTTTCCTAGCCCCATTTCTTGAGCAACTACCCGA
Source organism: Escarpia spicata (assembly GCA_963995525.1). Lineage (NCBI taxonomy): Eukaryota > Metazoa > Annelida > Polychaeta > Sabellida > Siboglinidae > Escarpia > Escarpia spicata. Next base: position 34,897,873 of record OZ023206.1, read on the forward strand.
CCTAACAAATTTTTTATTTGTTCTCCAGCAACGACAAATATTCGAAACGAATATTTCTGTCCCTTGTGAGAGGTATGCACAGTGAATTGACCTCTGCAGTCACGTGTACCTCCAGGACTATTTAGTGTGAAACACGTAGGAAACAGTTTCGGTCGACTGGGAAGAGCCACGTAGGTATTTTCACTAATTCCTGTGGTGTCTGCACCTGTGTAAGTTTTGAATTTCACCGCAGAATAATTGATCTGGATAATTAATTCCCATTCGTATACTTTAGTGATACACGTGACGGATCTTAGGAAAAATGCATCATTCTGGTCATGATACGTTGATAAGACTACTTCCCGAACGCCTCGGACATTATTTGTTGACTTGCAGCACACTTGGAAATTATTGCATTTGTTGTAACTCCGACATAGCTTTCCCGCTGCGGCACATCTTGTTTCACGGTGGTGTTTCCGATCGCATGTTGACTAACTAGTGTTTTGTGACTGTGGTCTGTCATGCCACTTGTTGGTAGGGGATCGTGTCCACGATGACTTGTTGAATTTCCCTCTACGGTCTCGCTGTTGTCTAGATGTCACTTCTTCCAGCTCTCTAGCAGTAACTGCACTTTGATGTTTGGTCTGACTTTTTATAACTTCCGACTGTCGCATTATTTGGATAGCTGTTTCTAAATCAAGGTCAGATTTCACTTGTAGTTTTTCAGAAAGTCCCTAGTCATTCATCCTACGACCAGTCTGTCTCTGATGCTCTCGCTCTTCATTGCATCAAATTCACATCGCTCTGCCAATTCATATAGGTTACGAACGAACATTTCAACCGATTCCCGTGCTTCTGGCTCAGCTGGTGATATCTTGCTCGCTCGTGAATGACATTGACGGTGGGAACGAAATGTTCGTCAAACTTATTTAGTACCACGTCATATTTCTTTTCATCACCGGCAGCTGTGAATGTGAACGATCGAACGATGTTCTCGACTTCTATGCCCATAGCATATACAATTGAGCTTACGTGTACGATTTCCTCTTCCTAGGATAGTTTAGTTACTATCCTGAATCATTCAAACCACTGCTTTCATGCTGGCCATTCGCAAAACAGAATTAAAGCTAGTTGGTTGGTCAAATTTCGCCATTTTCTTCCTTTTCCCTCGCTGTAGGTTAGGTTGTCCGATGTCGGTAATACTTCATGACACCATGTCTTGAGTCTGTTGAACGCTAGCACTGTTTATGTAGGAACAAACGTAGTTTTATTAACGAACACACAAACTGTAGGTTCGAGCACATGACTGGCAGTACACACGAAAACGCCCGTATGCGGCTATGCATTTTGAGGTACGTACGTATACGTTTCGCATTACACGGACGAGCCCGGACTGGCATGGTAACAGAGGGCATCTGGGGATCAGATAAACGTTGTGTATAAATGGACGTGTTCAAAACTATGAAAATTAGAGTGGTTACGAACACATGTTTTTAAACATATGAATGATATAAAAAGTACACGAAGCAGTGTTAATTATGGATGTGTGTAGAGCAGTTGAAACAAAGTATTTCGCCTCACAGAGGACTATAAAACATTGGAAGATATGATCTGCTAGCAATGTGAATACGCTTAAGAACAAAATTGACAACTATCTCAGATGGGCTTGTTATACACAGGAATGTTGGATTTTCGATACGACTTGTCCATTTGCTATCTGGAGTTATCATTAAATATACCGAATGTTTTGTAGTAATTATTTATTCGCAACAAAAATAAAAAAATTATTTATTACCGGGAATGTAAAATTTCCGTTGATCTTGTTAGTTTTCTATTTTCATTTATCCAGACAAACCACACTTTGTCTTCACATACATAGTTATGATATACTACTGTACAGTATATAGCAAAAGGATTAATCTTCAAAAATAGTCAGTGCAATAAACCTACATTACCACTGAAAGATTGCGTCAAAGAAATATTTGTATCAATTGGTAATGTGTGTTTATTGCACTGATTAAAATTGAAGACTAATCCTTTCACTATGTAATATACAGTAGTTTATAATAATTATAAAGTGGATACAAACTGGTTTGTCGAATAAATGTAAACAAAGAACATACGAGATCAGCGGAAATTGTACAATCCAGGTAATATATTATTTTCATTTTTGTCGCGAATAAATAATCACTACAAAACATTCGATATATTTAACGCTAAACAATGAAAAAATGGCTTAACTTATATTACCTTGCGAAAAGATCAATAAAAATACACTTATTTAAAAGTGTTCTGTTGGGCTTGAACCCGCGTCGGTAGTAAAACCAAATGTGCGCTGTGCCAACGGACTTAACCATTCTTTTACAGAGACTCGGATTCAAGGTTATGCTCAGCTGTACAACTCTTCATTTATGTAATGTTATGATATCACATAACGTTACTTTCTGCAGTTGAATATAGTATTTTCGTGTGTGTGTGTGTGTATGTTTACAGATGTAGATTAGTATCTTGGCTAGCGGTCAAAACCACTTTCTCAAAATAAGCTGAATCGGCGAAAGTTTTCCCAGTCGGCTTGTCTTGTTCATGTTGTCACGTTGACTGGAGCGGACGTTCTATCGTTTCGGTTTTTTTTTGTAAAGTTGGTATTCGTGTGTAATAATAAAATAAATTTATGTTCCTCAATAATGATTAGTGGTTATATTACACTGGGATAGCACACAGTAACTCACTGGGACGCTTGCTTCGACCCAACTTCTATCGTTGTAAACATGCTGTGAATGCAGTGACGTCACATCTAAAAAACAGCGAAAAGCGCGCCCAAAAATGCATATTCTATGAAGACCAGTTGCCAAACGTAAATTGTGAACTTATTTATATATTGAATTCTGGTAAAATTATTATCTTGGTGGAAATGGAAATATACAGGAAGATGTAATATAATATGAATTCAAGCAATAGTTTTTTTGTATTCCCTTTAAGTCCAACGTGTATTGTGTACGTGTGGTGCGCCCCATATATACCACACACACACACACACACACACACACACACACACACACACACACACACACACACACACACACACACACACACACACACACACACACACACACACACACACAAACACACACACACACACACACTCATATATATATATATATATATATATATACAGTGTGTATATATATATACACATATAATATATATATATATATATATGTATAAATATATCTATATATATATATAGTTCAACTGACCGGCGAACCCCCGCGTGACTCGGTATCACGTGTAACGTCGTCGTCTGCAATCGATTCGTTTAACGACTAGTACGAACCCCAAAACGCTCATCTAACGAGGAATTTCGAGAATAAAACAACAGTTTTCTTCCAAAGTGTGCTAGGTTAATTTATGAAATGTTGGCCCACACTCACTCACTCACACACTCGCGCATCCAAGTATCCACGCACGCTTGCACGCACGCACGCACGCACGCACGCACGCACGCAAACATGCCTATTTAATCAGGCGCAGGAATCAAGCACATGTCTGAGTGATTGGAAAAAAGGTTATGGCAGGTTTGCATGCGCATGATTCGAATCCCGTAATTTCCAAAAGTATTTCACAAATGAAGGTAACAGTGTTACCATTATACTAGCGTCAGGAATAGGCATACTGTACACAATGCCATGTAGCGCAAAGCAAATATGTCTTCGTTGTAACCACCCGACATTCGAGACTTTTTGTTAATTCCCCCCCGATGCTTTACTGATCTACCTATGCGGTTGTCGACGATGCTCCTCTCCACCACTTCAAGGCGTCCAACAATCGGCTCTTGTTGACCAGCCAGAAAGTTCACCTCCAAAGACCGTTCGCCGGAACACATTGTCTCATCTCTCCCGACCAACGTAAGCAAACGTCCTATAAGTGTGTCGTGTTCTGCTAGCTTATCGATCTGATTTATACTGTCTACGTCAACCTGCATAGAAAACAATATCATTATTTATTGTATGAACCTATAATAGGCGTCAAGTATCCGGGTAACAATTCTGCGTGCGTGCGTGCGTGCGTGCGTGCGTGCGTGCGTGCGTGCGTGCGAGCGTATGTCTGTGTTTGTGTGTGTGAGTGTGTATGTATTTGTGCCTGTGTGCGGACGTGATTGCTTGCTTGTGTGGACGCGCGTTAGAGAACTTGCATGCGTACATGTGTGAGTGTATGTGTGAATGCAGGGCGAGTCACTCTCAGGTCTCGATCTAGTGTGCAAGGAAAAATATGTAACTTGTTTTGTTAACATATATTCCGTGCGTTAAGTGTTCGCATCGGACAAATGGCTTTTGTACAGACCATAGACAACACGCGCAGTATTAAATGCGTAATACCATTCAAAGGTAGACCAAAATATCCTATGCATTGACTCAATTTCAAACATTGCGCGGCCGCTAAGAAGGAATCAACACTGCCCAACTTCTCCACAAATGGTCCGAGTTCTTTATCGCGTTTCTGTTGCAGATTACGCAGGAGATCTGCTTCCTGTTTCTGAATACTCGCAATCATCACCGCCGCTTTTTCTTTTATACCAACTTCCATCTGAAATGTTAAATCAATTATATCCGTTTAAATACGTGAAAATGTCGCTCTATGGTGTCATGACAATATAACAGCCGGATAACATTCCTCGTGTCCTTTACTCACATTATCCGGGAACTCGCAATCAAATTCATAGATAATGTGGTAGACCCCTACATTTTTTAATGTCAAGTATATATCATTGCATGTATAAAGGAAACGTGTAAAATATACCAGTCCTACCAACATGGATTAAGTAAATATTGTGGAGGCCTTTCCATTAATAATTCAATTATTAAGATGAGATACGCAGATACTTATACCTAACGGTTTTACTCGAGTTTGTGCCTTATAAGTAAATGTTGTTGTTCCGTTTCAAGTTAATCTGCGATCATCCACCAAGCTTAATGATACACTAAATCATAGTGTTGAGTTATGCATAAGAAGAATAATGACACTTACTTGTAAACAAACTTTATTAATGCACACAATTATTTCAGAACAACAAATATCCACGTATCCTACAACATTCTCTTGCACACACAGTGATTCGTCTTTCTTGCAAGAATAAAACTCTTCACTTTGTGGCGACTAATACCAACCTGTTGGTACGATTGGAGAATCTGGTCTCGCACGGCTTCTATTTCAGTCTTGACGTCACGCTGGCGCGTCATCTTGTCGTCGATGGTCTTCTGCAGATCATGGATGAAATCCATGTTCTGTTTGTACAAAACGTCTGTCTCTGCCACGTCGTGTTCTGCGAGTAACTCAACGACACACAGTGCGCATGCAACAGTCTGGCAGTTCCGACAGAAGTAGCACAGTTCCATTTCCTTGTGAACCTGATGTTGAACAGAAACAATATCCACGTGTTGGTTGAATTGACGAAGTGTACGAAATAACCACATATATAAACGCACACGCGCACGCACGCACGCATGCACACATACACATACACACACGGGTTTACGGGTCGCAATGTCCTGCGTCATTTATGCATAGAAACTGTCCCCTGACACATGAAAAATAATCGTGCTTATTAATTTCATACAACGAAGATATACGCAATTCTCGCGATCAGCTCAGTTCGGTAGTTCGAGAGAATCACTACAACTCCACACCTGTAAAAAGGTGTAATGCTGTTTTAATAGCAGAGTCTATGTATAAACATGTGGCTTTACCAGCCAGGACTCTGCCCAGTACATGTACAATACAATAGATACAATAAACAACTGCTACAACTGTATAAATGCCTTGTATCAAACTCAGAACATATTAAGTAAAACACTTTTATACATATAGTGTTATTGACATATATGATAGGTGACAATTAGTTATTGTCAATGACTATATAACACTAATATAACAAGTAACAATTAAACGCAACATGTATTTCAAAATAACATATAAGTAGACTATGCACTTTTAGTTTACAATAACATAAAGGTAAATAATGTAACATACCTGTAAAAGGTGTAATGCTGTTTTAATAGCAGAGTCTACGTACAAACATGTGGCTTTACCAGCCAGTGCCAGGACTCTGCCTAGGTTGACACCTCAATCCCTTGATGGCTATTGTGTCAAATATACCCTTTTACTAAATACCTGCCAAAGTGTGGCAGCTCTATGACAACTATAGTGTGTAACTATAGTACCTGCTACATCAATGAATGTCGTCCCGACATTCCAATAGTAAACACAATAATACATATTATTCTTGAACACATGTTCAAATGTTGTCTATGACAATTTAGCAAGTACATCACAAAATCCTTGATTAAACATGGAAAGTGCTAAGGCAGGAATCAGTACTTGTTGAGCAAAGTCAGTGTAACGAGCAGGTTTCCGTATTTCCCGTTTAGGCCGGCTACGCACAGCTGGTGATGGCAACCTCACCCGTCACGGTGAGCGTTCAGCAATGTCCGGAATCTCTGCATTCTCACCAAGCGCTCCTTCGCCCTTTTCCTCATCTGACACTTCCGATTCCGTGTCTCCATCCTCAGCAAGCTCTCCTTCGTCCCTTTCCTCATCTGACACCTGATACTCTTTGCATCCATCCTCATCAAGCAGTTCCATCTCGCAATTGGGATCTGGAATATCCATGTCTCCAGGTGTTCCTTCTGACGCACGTTCTAATGCGGCAGGCACAAACTCTCCAGCCTCTGGATCAAGTGGCTTCCTCATGACCACTATAACACAGTCGTCATCCTCCGACTCGTACTCGGTCGGTGTTGCTTCTTCTTCCTCTCTCTCAGAGCCGCGCACGTACACACCACCGCGCCTCTCTGTCCTTGCACATGCCGGCCGACTTTGCATTCTCGCCACAGATTCCTTCTCCTTCGCAGACAGCGGAAGGAAGTTTACTGGTAGCAACATGTTCCGGTGCAGTGTCCTCTTGACTCCACGCCGTCCTTCTCGCTGCACCACAAACACAGGAATCTCTCTCCGGCTGCTCCGTCACTACATAGATATCTTCTTCCCACCAGTTTGCGAGCTTATTGCGGCCTCGCAAACCAACTTTCCGTACCAACACGCGATCACCAATTTCAACTGTTCCTCCTCTAGCACGTCTGTCGTAGTGCCTTTTATGACGCCTAGCAGACTTGTTGCTTTCTGTTGTAGCAATCTTATAAGAAGATTCCAACCGTTCCCGCAGCTGCTTGGTGTAATCAATGTGGTCTGCCACTTCTGATTGACGTTCACTAGATTCTACACCCATGGCCAGATCGATTGGCAGACGTGGGTGTCTGCCAAATACAAGGTAGAATGGCGAGAAGCCTGTTGCTTCGTTTCTGGTAGCATTATAAGCATACACCAATGTTGGTACATAAGCCTTCCAGTTAGCCTTCGTCGTTACACTTAATGTACCTAACATGTTCATCAGTGTTGAATTGAACTTTTCACACTGCCCATTTCCCATTGGATGATACGGTGTAGTTCGGCTTTTTTCAATCCCTGCAAGTTGACAGTTCTTTGATGACATGACTCTCAAAATTTCTACCCTGGTCCGAATGGAGTCTCTGTGGAAAACCATAGTGTAGAAATGTGTCATACAAAGCTTTTGCTGTGGTCTTGGCAGTCTGATTGCGTGTGGGAACAGCCTGGGCATACCGAGTGAAGTGGTCAGTCATGACTAATACATTTTCAATCCCTCCTTTTGATGGTTCCAGGGTTAGATAATCAATACAGACAATCTCAAACGGCTGGTGTGTGTGAATGTTCACAAGTGGTGCTCGATCTGGGTTGACTTTTCTTCGTATGCAGGCTTCACATGTTTGCAGTTTCTTGCGCACATCTTCTGCCATGTGTGGCCAGAAGAATCGGGCACGAACAAGCTCTAGGGTCCTAGTTCTTCCCAAGTGGCCTAACTGATCATGCAGACCCATCATTGCTTCGTCTCTCTTTGCCGCTGGAAGAACTAGCTGCACCGATTCGTTTCCATCCTGGTGTACTCTCTTTCTGTGAAGCAAACCATCTCGTATACATAGCTTCTCCCATTCCTTCATGTATATCTTGAACTCTGGTGATTCCTGCTCTAGTTTGTGCTGTTGATCTAGACTGGGTTTACTGCCCTGTCTCAGCAACATTAGCATCTTCTTGATCACCGGATCTTTACTTTGGATGAGCTCCCAGTTAGGGTCATTGATCTTTGTCCCTCCGGCATCTACCAGTTCCTCCTCGTAGATTACAGCTGCATGGCTGCAGCACATCACCTCAATCAGGCCAAATGTGCGATCATCTTCATCCATTGCTGCCATCTCACACACAGCCTCTACCACAGGTTCAGGTAATTGTCCTCCTTGTGCAAGCTTGGTGTGCATTCTAGAGAGTGCATCGGCATCAGCATTATTTTTTCCCGAACGACACTTAATGCTGAAATCATAAGTTGCAAGTTCTGCTAGCCACCGATGACTTGTTGCATCCAGCTTTGCAGAAGTCAGGAGATAGGCCAATGGGTTGTTATCAGTCATGACCACAAATTGGTGTCCGTACAGATAGTCCTGGTACTTCTCAGACACTGCCCACTTGAGTGCTAGGAATTCAAGTTTGTGGGCTGGGTAATTAACCTCGCTTGAGTGCACGACTTGCATAGGCTATGACTTGCTGCTGACCCTGTTGTTCCCGATACAGTACTGCTCCAAGGCCGTGTAGCGATGCATCCACGTGTCATTCGAAAGGAAGACTGTAGTCAGTATATCCCAAAATGGGTGGTTCTATCAGTCTTTCCTTCAGTCTGTTAAATGCAGCGATTGCATTTGTGGTCATCACAATCTTGGTGGTTTTATTTACAGATGTCTTGTTTTCTTGCCCTTTTAACAGATTGTGTAAGGGTTTGCATATTTCAGCATAACCCTTCACAAAGCGACGGTAGTAGCCTAAAAACCCAAGCACATGGCGAAGCTCATGTACGGTTGTCGGTATAGGCCATGCCTTTACACTCTCTATTTTGTCTGAATCGGCTTCGATCCCTGCCTCTGAGATGATGTGGCCTAAATACTTCACACGCTCTTGGCAAAGATGACATTTCGCAGGTTTCAATTTCAGACCAGCTGCTCGCAGGCTAGTAAACACAGCCTGCAGATGTTCAAGGTGAGTCTCAAATGTCCGTGAATGAATGATGATATCATCCAGGTAGTCCAACACATTGGCCAAGTCAGCCAGAGTGTGTTCCATAAGCCTTTGAAACACAGCAGGAGCGTTCGTGAGACCAAACGGCATTCGATTACATTCATAAAAACCGAGGTTTCCCACTCTGAATGCAGTCTTGGCTTTATCACACTCCTCTATTTCCACTTGCCAGTAGCCACTCTGTAGGTCTAATGATGTAAACTATTTTGCGCCAGATAGCTTGTCCAGCGTCGACTCAATGAGAGGCAGCATGTACGCATCTCTGATTGTCCCGCTGTTCAAACGCCTGAAGTCCAGACACAAGCGCAAACTCTCATCCTTCTTCCGCACTAGGACTACATTCGAGGCCCATGGACTGTGCGAATGACGTATTGCACCGCATGCCAACATCTCTTTCAGGTATTGTCTAACTTCCTCGTACATTGCTGGAGGAATGCGTCTCGGTCTATCTTGAAATGGTGTTTCATCTGTCAGTCGAATTTTCTGCTTCACTCCTACAGGTTTGCCTAGGTCCATTGTCCGAGAGGCAAAAATGTCACCGAAATCATGACAGAGTGCTTGTACCTTCTTCTTCTGTTCTTCCGAGAGCTTTGTGGCATCTAGATTCACTGGTACTTCACCCTTTGCATCTTTGCCGCAATCTCCATTACTTAACACATCACTATGTGTTAAGTCTCCAACAGTCTTATCTCTGTCTAAAATGACACTATTCGCCATAGTCGCTATCTTCTGTCGTTTGGGAATTTTTCCCTTCATGAGACATTCGTTAGGACGACATCAACTCGGTGGTTGTTGTCAGCTTGCACAACTGAGGCGAGTTAGTTCCAATTATAACAGGCACTATTCTGTTCGACCGACTAGGGGGGGGGCACAACAAATGCTGGCACAGCAATTCCTTCACTTTCTCCCGTAGACGACTGCAACTTCACCTCAACTTCAATGTAACCCAGGTAAGGTACTGACTATCCTTCAGCACCTTCAATGTCAACTAGTCGTGACAAGGGTTGCAAGGTAAGGTGAGACAACTCTCTGTCAAAGAATGGCTTTCCAATCGTGGTGACCATAGACCCAAATCGAGTAGTGCTGTACATGTTTTACCCTCAATGGTAATCCCAATTTGGCACGAGCCGCCGACCAAATCACAAGTAGGGCTGTGATTATGTTTCCTGTTACTGACCCCTTTTTGCCCTCCAAAAGAGATCAGTATGCGTTTAAATGCACTCTGCAACTCTTGGACAAATGCCCCTTCTGTTTGCAACGGTGGCATTCGATGCCGGTATTCTTGCGACAACCAAAAGATAGATGTCCAGGTATATCGCAATCATTGCAGGTAAGTGGCTCCTTCCTTTGTTTCATCTGTGCCCTGGACTGTCTCTTCTTGATCATTCCTTCCAACTCTTCCACTTTCTTCACAAGAGCTTGCAAGGTTGGTTATGTCTGTTGTCCTTGTTGTACATGGACTTGCACTGCATTCTGGTTTCCGAACTCTTCTTCCAGGGTCCGTGCCTCGATCACAATCTCCTCGAAGTTTAGAGAATCTTTTCTGTGGCGAAGGGCATTTTTTATCTGCCAGTCCCTGAGGCCTGCCCAGAATCTGTCTCGCAACATAGTGGGCATGGATTCCCTAGACACAACATCCTTTTCCACGGCAACATGACAGAAGTCTTCAATTTTGTCGACCACTTTGTACAAGTTTCACTTACACGCTGCGGTTCGCTGTAGAAATGTTTTAGTACGGTATTTCCTGACATCACTGTACAATACAGTGATTGTAATTTGTAGAGAATGTTGGCGAGTGTAGCCTTTTCTCCCAAATAGATAATTTCATCTGCAGCAGGGCTTCTCAGTGATTTCCTCACACTTGTGATAATATCACATTCTGTATAATGTGACTCCTCCACCAAGCAATTCACCTCATACTTCCACCTCGAATATGTGGCATCCTTGTCGGTTCCAGAGAATACTGGCAGTTTGTGGATTTCCCGCAATACATATGGCGAAAATCCCACATGCGGAGACTCACTGGGCTCCTGCTTCACAGATGTCTCCTGTGTGAGAGACCCTAGCAAGTTCTCCTTTTGTGAAGTAGACATGGTCTTGATTAGACCCAGCAACTGGTGATCTATGTCACCCCCTTTATCCTCTACTATGTCACCCCTCTCATCTCTTTCCACTACTATGACATCAGCTTCAGCCATATTCACCAGTAATTTACCGGTACAGGTAATCAACAATCAATCATTCAATTTGCACCTTCACAATTACACATTTGAAAGTTTAACAAACATCAAGCATCATACTCCATAATGGAGAACAACAAATACATTCAACAATAGACACAATCAATGTTCCGCTTCACCGCACTTGCCCAGTGCAGTAGCCAGCCAGTCACACCTGCACCTGCAGCACCACTTCCTGTCTGCTTCTCTGCCAGTCACAGGGGCTGACCAGGGCTATGGCTGTCTACAGTCAGTGTCCCAAGTTTCAACAAGCTGTTGATACGGCCTCTCCAGCCCCACATCGGGCGCCACTCTCGCGGTCAGCTCAGTTCGGTAGTTCGAGAGAATCACTACAACTCCACACCTGTAAAAAGGTGTAATGCTGTTTTAATAGCAGAGTCTATGTACAAACATGTGGCTTTACCAGCCAGGACTCTGCCCAGTACATGTACAATACAATAGATACAATAAACAACTGCTACAACTGTATAAATGCCTTGTATCAAACTCAGAACATATTAAGTAAAACACTTTTATACATATAGTGTTATTGACATATATGATAGGTGACAATTAGTTATTGTCAATGACTATATAACACTAATATAACAAGTAACAATTAAACGCAACATGTATTTCAAAATAACATATAAGTAGACTATGCACTTTTAATTTACAATAACATAAAGGTAAATAATGTAACATACCTGTAAAAAGGTGTAATGCTGTTTTAATAGCAGAGTCTATGTACAAACATGTGGCTTTACCAACCAGGACTCTGCCCAGTACATGTACAATACAATAGATACAAGAAACAACTGCTACAACTGTATCAATGCCTTGTATCAAACTCAGAACATATTAAGTAAAACACTTTTAGACATATAGTGTTATTGACATATATGATAGGTGACAATTAGTTATTGTCAATGACTATATAACACTAATATAACAAGTAACAATTAAACGCAACATGTATTTCAAAATAACATATAAGCAGACTATGCACTTTTAGTTTACAATAATATAAAGGTAAATAATGTAACATACCTGTAAAAAGGTTTAATGTTGTTTTAATAGCAGAGTCTACGTACAAACATGTGGCTTTACCAGCCAGTGCCAGGACTCTGCCTAGGTTGACAGTGTTGACACCTCAATCCCTTGATGGCTATTGTGTCAAATATACCCTTTTACTAAATACCTGCCACAGTGTGGCAGCTCTATGACAACTATAGTGTGTAAATATAGTACCTGCTACACAATGTACATTGAATATAACATATAACTTGGCCTTTAATTACCGAATCCATTCGTTTCTTCTACACGAGTTCGATATATATGTTCAATAGCCCTTCTGAGTCCTAGGCCCTGTTGTCCTGCCGAACGTGTAGCGTCGCACTGCGCGCTGTTTGTCCCCAGAGGCGATATGTGCGTAAAGCCTTCGGTTACGCGTTGTGCTTTTAAAGAGATTTGCTAATTTATTAGCGCTGTAGGTATCAGTAAGCAAAGCGACATACAAACATTCATTAAAGTCTGGCATACACGACACGACACAATATTTTAAACACTTCTATCTGATCTCCTCTCAATCTCTTGGTCTCTAGTGTTGTTAAACCACATTCTTTTAGGCGTTTTTCATAACTAAGATCCCTTATTTTGTGTATCATTTTAGTCGCTCTCCTCTGTACTCTCTCTAGCATATATATGTCCTTCTTGCGGTATGGCCTCCACGCTTGTATACACTATTCTAAATGAGGCCTAACTATTGTTTTGTACAGCGGTATTATAGGTTCTTTTTCTTTACACGCTGTATTTCGCCTAATTAATCCAAGGATTTGATTTCCCTTTGAAGCTGCAAGTCCGCACTGCTCTGAAACCTTCATATCAGCACCAATGGTTAACCCTGAGTCATTTTCCTTTATAGTAATACTTAGTACAGTACCCCCCTCCATTGTATACTCTACATCTTTGTTCTCATCTCCTGTGTGGAGGCATATACATTTCCCGAAATTGAACAATATTTGCCACTTTTCAGACCATTTGATCAACGTGTCAAGATCATCTTGTAAATGCTGTCTATCTCCATCACTTCTAATTCTTCTAAACCCTTTTGTATCATCCGCAAATTTCAACAATTTGATTGTTATATCATCGTCCAAATCATTTATATACATCAAAAATAATATAGGTCCCAGTAGTGATCCCTGTGCGACCCCACTCAAAACTGATTTCCAGTTTGCAGCCTCCCCATCAACTACTACCCGTTATCTTCCGTCAATCAGCCATTTTTGTATCCAATTAATTATACAATTTCCTATGCCATGGGTCTTTAGTTTAAGCAGTAATCTTTGATATGACAATTTATCAAAAACTTTTTGAAAATCTAAGTAGATGATATCTACTGGTGATCCCTCGTCTACCCACTTAGTGACATCTTCCAAAAAACATAACATATTTTTAAGCATGACTTTGCTTCTAGAAACCCATGTTGAGATGGGTTCATCACGTTATGTTTAATAAAGAAAATCCACCATGTGATCTTTAAATAATCTTTCTAATAATTTGCAAATCACCGATGTTAAACTCACTGGTCTATAGTTATCTGACTTGTTTCTCGAACATTTTTTAAATAACGGTATAATGTTTGTTTATTTCCATTCTAAAGGAACCACTCCCTCTTCTAATAACAAATTGAAAACTGTTGCAAGCGGTATGCTAATTTGTTCTATAATTTCCAATAGTAGTTTGGGCGGAATCCCATCCACTCCAGGTGATTTATTATCCTTCATAGCCCTAATTTCCATAGCAACCATTTCCGGGGTTACAATTAACTGTCCTAGATAGTCTGATTCTGTCCCCTTGAACTTAGCCTCTGGTTTTGGCAGTCAACTAATATCTTCTCTGGTAAACACCGAACTAAAATACTCATTCAGGTCTTCTGCCATTAAGAATCCCTCTGATATTATATTTTCAGCACTATCTTCTAGACGACCGACCTTATCCTGAACTTACGCATAAAAACTCTTGCTGTCATGTTTTATATTACAAACAAATTTTTGTTCTCTTTGAATTTCTCATTTCAGCTGTAGCTTGATTTAGTGCTTCTTTGTAAATATTGTAGTCTTCAACATTTCCAGTACGTCTATATGACTTCCACATCATTTGTTTGTACTTAATTTTTTAAAGGCTTCTTTCGACAAGTGTTCCGTTAACGTTGAGTTTACTGTAACTATGTTGCTCCAAAGAGCTTCTTCGAATCTGCTTCTCTTTCTAATTTTATTTCATAAGCCTGGATAGATTCTTTAATATATAAAATAATTCCACTTCTCCTTCTTCCTATTCTGTCTTTCCTAAACATTACATATCCTGTCAGTCCCAATTCGGCATCTGATATATCGGTGGTGGCCCATGATTCGGTTATACCTATTATGTGAAGGTCAATATCTTCTACCATAATATTTACTTCATTTCTTTGACATTGTCGAGGAGAAATTCAAAGGGAACTATGAACAACAATTATTTTGTAATATAAAACATGACAGCAAGAGTTTTTATGGGTATGTTCGAAGCAATGATAAATTTCAGGATAAGGTTAGTCCTCTAAAAGATAGTACTGGAAATATAATATCAGAGGGATTCTTGATGACAGAAATCCCGAATTAGTATTTTTATTCGGTGTTTACCAGAGAAGATATTAGTTCACTGCCAGTATCACAGGCTAAGTTTAAGGGGGCAGAATCAGACTATTTAGGACAGTTAATTGTAACCCCGGAAATGGTTGCTATGGAAAGTAGGGCTATGAAGGATAATAAATCACCTGGAGTGGATGGGATTCCACCCAAACTACTATTGGAAAAAAATAGAACAAATTAACATACCGCTTGCAACGGTTTTCAATTTGTCATTAGAAGAGAGAATGATTCCTTTAGAATGGAAAGAAGCAAATATTATACCGTTATTTAAAAAAGGTTCGAAAAACAAGTTAGAGAACGATAGACCAGGCAGTTTAACATTGGTGATTTGCATATTATTAGAAAGATTAATTAAAGAGCACATGGTGGATTTTCTTGTTAAACATAACTTGAAGAACCCATCTCAACATGGGTTTCTAAAAGCAAAGTCTTGCTTAAATATACGTTATGTTTTTTGGAAGATAGCACTAAGTGGGTAGACGAGGGATCACCAGTAGATATCATCTACTTAGATTTTCTAAAAGCTTTTGACAAATTGTCACATCAAAGATTACTGCTTAAACTAAAGGCCCATGGCATAGGAAATTGTATAATTAATTAGATAGAAAAATGGCTGATTGACGGAGGATAACGGGTAATAGTTGATAGGGAGGCTACAATTAAACTGGAAATCAGTTTTGAGTGGGGTCCCACAGGGATCACTACAGGGACCTATATTATTCTTGATGTAAATAAATGATTTGGACGATGATATAACAATCAAATTGTTGAAATTTGCGGATGATACAAAAGGGTTTAGAAGAATTAGAAGTGATGGAGATAGACAGCATTTACAAGATGATTATGGCACGTTGATCAAATGGTCTGAAAAGTGGCAAATATTGTTCAATTTCGGGAAATGTATATGCCTCCACACAGGAGATGAGAACAAAGATGTAGAATATACAATGGTACTGTACTAAGTATTATTATAAAATAAAATGACTCAGGGTTAACCATTCGTGCTGATATGAAGGTTTCAGAGCTGTGCGGAATTGCAGCTGCAAAGGGAAATCAAATCCTTGGATTAATTAGGCGAAATACAGCGTATAAGGAAAAAGAACCTATAATACCGCTGTACAAAACAATAGTTAGGCCTCATTTAGAATATTGTGTACAAGCATGGAGGCCATACCGCAAGAATGACATATATATATGCTAGAGAGAGTACAGATGAGAGCGACTAAACTGATGCCAAAATTGAGGGATCTTAATTATGAAAAACGCCTAAAAGAATGTGGTTTAACAACACTAGAGACCTGGAGATTGAGAGGAGACCAGATAAAAGTGTATAAAATTTTGAATGGTCATGAAAATATTGATAGAAATATTTTGTTTTCAATTAAGAAAGATAGAAGGACCAGAGGACATGAAGTCACATTAGTAAAGGTGCAGTGTAGATTAGATATAAGAAAGCTCTTATTTTCACAAATGACTGTAAATGAATGGAACATATTATCTGTTGATCGTGTGGGTGATGTGGTGTGAATATGTTTAAAAATCAAATCGACACATGCCTCAAAAGGGCGGGATATATGTAAATAAAAGGGTGGGACTCTCGGTAAGCCAAAGGGCTTCTTTGTCCACCTGCCAATTAGAGTTAATTCTCTGGGTGGCAATCTTGTTTACTATTAGTTGATTTTCGTACTTAAGACATACCTGACACATGCGTTCTGTGAATGCCGAGTTCTGCAGTGAATATATTTTGCAAACATCATGACGCCTAAAAAGCGGGTTCCTGTTGTGCTTGTGCATACATTCTTCGCAGTATTTAATCTCGCATACTCCACAGTACCATGCTGCAACGGCGACCTGTTGACGTGCATGGCATGGGTGGCATACACTATCACGGGGACAGTTACGTGTTTTCATTCTTGCGATGATCTCTTTCATCTGATTCGCCCTGAAGTCGTTGGGCAACCATGCGATGCCGTTTGTTGGAACAGATATCACAGCCCTGCATGTGGGACAAGGGAGATTCCGCGACTGTCGGTTCGCGTTGTAGATACTTTGAAGACATTCCTCACAGAACGTGTGATTACACTGGAGCTTCTTCGGGACAGTGAAAGTCTCCACACATATCGCACATTCGAGTAGCTTCTCTAACGATGACAAATCTCCGTCCCCTCCAGTAGTCAGACCAGCCATGACGATTGGACGATGGTGTGTTAATGCTTGTACACTCAGAAATCCAGATGCGTCTTGTTAATTGATATCTACAATAAAGTCATATCATTAACATATGAAACACATATTAAATAGCCACACATTACTGTGAAGTGTGTGTGTGTGTGTGTGTGTGTGTGTGTGTGTGTGTGTGTGTGTGTGTGTGTGTGTGTGTGTGTGTGTGTGTGTGTGTGTGTGTGTTTGGTTGTGCGTGCATGCGTCCGTGTGCATGTGTTACATATGACCCATGCAAACCAACGCATGTGTCAACACATTTAGACTGAACAAACCAAACCAATAAACCAACGACTATGAAACGGATCAGAATTGTTCTAATCAGTTGTAGGAGTTCGAAATTACCAATTTATTTTAACTTGTTCAACTTTTGTCATGGTGACGAAATGACAGTCCTTAGGGAAAATATCTGAACACACTGGGAATGCACCATTGAGGAGTGTGCAGTGAATAACTCAATCTCCTCTCAGGGTTATTCATGCGTCGAATACACACAGTCACTCTGTGTACACACTGTGTGTATTGTAGCGAACGGTACGTCCCTACTGTGCTGCCGCCTGGCAATGCATACAATATTGACGCATGCGTAAAGCGTCTGGTTAGTCACGTGTTTATGACATCGCGCGAAAAATGGCGTCGGACGCAGAAGGTAAGTGAAATTGCTATTTAGATCGATTATTCATTAAAAACGCAAATATATTTGCCAATCGTTGTTGTATTGTATATATCGTAAATGTTAACCGCTGTTTACGTTAACGAAGTTTCTGTAAATACTATGCCTATGGATAAATCGTTGACGTAAATGCTAATCTTGAATCATTTACATTGACGAAGTGACAACGACGTCAGACCGGCGATTTGCCTTCACTTTCTGCTAATATGGGAGACAGGGCTCCCAGTTTAGTGGCCGTTTCTTGTTATGCGAGCTACCTGTTTGCTTATGAGAATACATTTTTTTGTAATAATAGGTCTTTCAGCACTGAAAAAAGTTTTTTTGGGCGATGTTAATTTCGATCGCGTATTTTGTTTAGATGAAAATTTCTGCTTGCCGCTATTTTTTAATTGTTGACTGGCCCCGCGTATCTCATTGATTCGCGGAATTATTATGGTGATGGGATCCTCTTTGTCTTTGAAATATTGGAGACAAAGAAGGATAACGAAGGAGACGGAATGTATAATGGTGATGGTACCCGGCTTACGTTTTGTTTGTTGATAACTGGCCTGCTTTTGTGCACATGCGCTCGAGCATTTGAGGTTGTTTTAAAGTATTTTGATAGTCAATTAATGTTTACTGCATATAATAAAGTATAAAGAAATTGGCCTGTGTGTGTGTGATAACTTGATTCTAGTATTGATCGACGCACTAACTTTGCGCACAAGTGACAAGGTCCATTTCGGTACACCCTGAAAAACTGAACGCCATCTTGTTTTTTCCAGTTAAAAGCAATGGTATTCACTGTGCAATATGGGATTGATGTATTGTAATTTGTTCACACTATAATGAGATTTACAATATTATTATTATAATGACTTAGCGTGATGATTGCATGAAATATAAGACATATAATAGTATAAAATTCAAGAGACTATAAATACAAGATGTATTTTATGATTTTATACAAAATAAGATATATATTTGGTATTATCAAATACACAAAGTTTTACTAACATTTCACCTTTCATAGTATATTCTGTATATTCGTTAATATTTCACTTACTAAGAAACATGAAACAGGTACCATTCTACTTCTTACAATTACCATGTTCAGGGAAAATTGGTAAAACATTATTCAGTGGCTTCTGTTTTCTCGTATCACCACATTTAGCAACCATTCTATAATTTGCTTTTGAAGATGATATTGTGTACCCATCAGACAATTCTGACGAAGAAGGCAGTGAGATATTTCCTTTCCTTGTGGACGAAATAACATAGTACATTTTGATGATTTGAAAGCAGTCTACTTTAGAAAGACAGAGAAGAACGAAATAGGCAAGAAAGGCCAATTGAAGAAACTAGACCGTGTATTTAACAGCAAACATGCATGCTTCTACTGCGGAAAATTAATCTGCAAGCCTGTAGAACACCTGGAGGAGAAGCATTCAGAAGAAGAGGATATGAAAGAGATTTTGCAGCTTCCAAAGGACAATGATGTGGATGCGCGCAGAAAGAATCTGCTTACGATGCTAAGAAATAAAGGGAACCATAAACACAACTTGGCTGTTATAGAAGCAGAAGGTGGTGAACTGTTGCTCTCTAGAAGACCACAAGGTGAGGGACCTTTCTTGGCTGCCAACTACAAGCCATGTCCAAGTTGTCTTGCTCGGGTGTCTAACCTGGCCAAGCATCGCAGTTACTCAGACCGATGTGTTGCGAAGGATGGGAAGCTGACAAAACGGGAAGTACAACTAAAGGCAGATGTACACATGTGACATCACAAGGGTGCCACAACGGAACTTCAGGACGAAGTACTTGCTAAAATGTTAGATGACAGTATCAGCCAGATTTTGAAAAAGGAGAACAAATGTGAAGAATGAGCTGAGGCGAGGAAGCTATGCTAGCTGCAAAATGAGACTGTGTGGTAGAATTCTGCAACAACTCAGCGAAATGAACAATGCATATGATGCTAATGCAAGCTGGGATGATCTGTTGGTACCAGAGAAGTTCAAAACGGTGGTGAATGCTGTTGCTGTGGTAAGCGGAGTAACAGCAAATTCAGTTGATCATCATTCCAATGCACTAAAATCGGGTTATTACATCAAAGAAATGGCAAACATAAAATAAACTCTAGCCATGATGTCGAGAGACAAAGACAAGGCAGAAGAAGCAAGACTGTTCCATGCAGTATGTGACAAGAATTGGATCACGGAAGTATCAGCACTTGTGTGTGCCACCTTGAGAGAGAGAGAGAGAGAGAGAGAGAGAGAGAGAGAGAGAGAGAGAGAGAGAGAGAGAGAGAGAGAGAGAGAGAGAGAGAGAGAGAGAGAGAGAGAGAGAGAGAGAGAGAGAGAGAGAGAGAGAGAGAGAGAGAGAGAGAGAGAGAGAGAGAGAGAGAGAGAGAGAGAGAGAGAGAGAGAGAGAGAGAGAGAGAGAGAGAGAGAGAGAGAGAGAGAGAGAGAGAGAGAGAGAGAGAGAGAGAGAGAGAGAGAGAGAGAGAGAGAGAGAGAGAGAGAGAGAGAGAGAGAGAGAGAGAGATCTTTCAACAAAGTTGTGGAAATGCCAAAACCAGCAGATCTAAAGAAATTATATCAACACTTGCAAGATAAGGCCGTAAAAAATTGCAGTGATAGAGAGCGAAGAAAGTTATCGCAATGCTGTAGACCGTAGCACAGGCCCGACTGCTCACGTATAACAAGTGAAGACCTGGCGAACTGCAAATGATCAGGTAAGGATAATCTAGAATTGTTCAATAAATATGTTATTGATACTTGAGTCAGTTGAATGGCAGTTTGTTGGATGTGTGCTAAAAAAAATTATAAAGGCTTCCCAGATTATATATAGCCATAATAATTTATTACCAGGTATATAATGGACCCCCAGTGAAAATTATTCATATTGAAGTGGAGCAGACAAACTAGATACTGGCATATGTGTAAAAAATTTCCCAAGAAGCATTGAATCTATAAAACAACTGAAAACGCAGGCATTACTAAGTTGCGCTTCTTTATATCCAATTGTTTTATTATGTTATAAATACCATTAGGCTTCAATTTGACCAAATAGACAATGATTCAATGTGTCCAAATGTAAAGGGGTATATAGTCTAAACAGTGGAACACCAGGAGATTGTTTCACTAACTTATTATCTGATGGGAAATTTCAGGAGAATTTTCAAAATGCATTTCACTAACGTGATCGTTAAATTAACCCTAAGCTACAGATTATCTGTCATGATAATCGATAATCTATACAGTTGGTACAATTTGGCAAAACATCCCACCGACCATTTTAAAACAATGCATGACTTTTTGTTCACTGCAAATAACTAAAACAAAATCTTACATATCACAGAGGATGTCACACATGGCGTAAACTTGTGCCGGAAGCGTTGTACTGAAACATTTCGTCTTGAAATATATGGTCGATTTTCAGTTGTGCGCATGCGCGGTGCCCTATATGGGTCATATTGAGTCACGTGCAAATCTCCCGGCAAGCTTACTGAAATATTCGGTCGTTGGATGTTATAACGTGACCAGGTGTCTGTAAGTTCCGAATGATATTGGAATTACCATTTGCATTGGACTAATGTATTTTTTACATGTACACCTGCAGGGTTAGATCTATGGTTGGACGTGGTCGTTCATAATTACAGTTATCAACTTATAATGAACACGAACTATATAACAGCAAAAAACAGTCGTTCCCATATTCTTAAATGTAGGCTAATTCAGTAATTGCAGTGACATTGGCCCCAATTATTCATGCATTAATAACACAGTTAATGTATGATAATATTATAAAAAGCAAGTTTGCATTCACAGCGACAACTGGCAACGTAACAGTCAAATATTTCAGACCAAACGTTTCGTGTATGTAGCCTAATGAAATACTTGGTCTATTTTTTTTTCTCGTGCGTTTCAACAATACGTAAAGGTCATAGGTCAAAATCTACCAAATATTTCAGCGACTAAATGTTTCGCCTAAGTAATGAAATATTCGGTTATCTATTTCCGCTCGTGCGTCGACCAGATATAGGTCAAAAACTACAAAATATTTCAACGACCAAATGTTTCGCTACAGCGTAATTGTTGCCAATGTTCTGTTTACAAGATCACAGAGAGCAGCAACTATTTTGTATTTTTATGATGGTCAACGGTGTGTATTTTAAGTTAGATCCAGCTCAACATTTGCTCAAAATTTACTAGCAAATACGACAATGACCTTGACCTTCGTGTAGCTGTCTATTTAACTGCACACGTAAATGGGTTGCGACGCCAGTGTTTTGTCAGCACTCCACAACGTTCCTGGCACTGAGGGTCATCACTGCCAGGGTGCTTGTCGTTCTCAGTGGTTCTTTTATGTCCCAAATTGAGATGGGATCAACATTATGATTAACGTGATCTCCGAATCATGAGGGATACACAGGCCCCAATGTGGAAAGCCAGATTGTTTTTTACACCAAATATACAATGCCTGCCCGGTCCAGATATTGAACTCGGGGCGCCAGCATGTGCTAATCACTACACTATCGCGCGCCCCCAACAAATAATTTATCGAAATCGTAAGTGGATCTCTGCATGAAACTGGACACAAAATAAGAGTCGGTAAAATCTAGCTGTTTATGATGGCTAAAGCCTAAAGAGTGGTATAACGACGTCCTTAGAAATTGGCATTCCTTGTCCAGTGCGTTTTTGAGGACTGTATCCAGGATGGATTGTTAGTGAAGGTGAGGAACAAAATCAAGTCCGTACCAAAGTCGGCTTGTCAGAATCACCATACGTCTTTGCAAATGTCAGTAAGTCATCTTTATTAATCATCTGCATTATAGTTCAGTGTTGATGCATAACAAAA
Source organism: Escarpia spicata (assembly GCA_963995525.1). Taxonomy (NCBI): domain Eukaryota; kingdom Metazoa; phylum Annelida; class Polychaeta; order Sabellida; family Siboglinidae; genus Escarpia; species Escarpia spicata. The sequence continues at coordinate 34,920,684 of OZ023206.1, forward strand.
AGATTGTTTAAACAAGTTGATGTTGTCTGTTGTCCTTCTTGTGTTAGTGTATTTACAGAATAGCAAGCGCAACCTGCCATACAATACAACTCTGCTTATGCTCAACTTTGGCAACTATTACAAATGAAGTAGCTGCATGTTTCTTAAACTGTATTTTATTTGGTTATGTTTTCACATGAAAAAGTGAGAATATACTTTCCAATATCTTTAAAGTATACATCAAAGTCATGAAAGTAGCATGTTCATTGCCCAGAATTGTAGTATATAAAATTATGAAAAATACACAAAAACGTAAATATAATTAAAATTCTATGTATTGTTAGCTTGAACAAAATAACATTGACTTTTTGTGTGATTTTATATAGTACAATGGCAGTGATCGTTTTTGGCATATATGATCGCTGTACTATAGGGGACGCATGTGATTCTCGTTTCTGGTCTGTTTTGGTGCGATAGTTAACGAGATCATGCACTTTCATAGCCCACTTCGTTGTCCGGCATTGTCGTTCGTAAATTCCCACAGAATGTCACTTCATTCAATGTTTAATGTAGCAGCAACTACAGCTGTATTGGCACAAATAACTGAATTACACTTGTGATTTCAGGTGATGGATCTCAACACCACACAAATGGAATGGGTGGCTGATCACTTGGGGCACAGCCTGGACGTTGAACGCACGTACTACCGAATTGCCTCATCCGTTATCCAGAAGGCAAAGATCGCCAAGCTACTGATTCTTGCTGATCAGGGCAAGATAGATCAGTGTAAGGGTAAAACACTTGATCAGCTCAACTTTGATGGTAAGAAAGGAGTATTGTGATTAATTAAAATGCTAAAGGTATATAATAGTCAGCTAAACATTGAGTGTGCGCACTTTTTAATTGTAGGTCTGCATTTGTAAGTTAGCATGGTATATTATACATCTGCAACATAATATCTTCTATTATAATGTGTGTATGGAGTCTTAACACAGTCTTAAATTGGATATTGTTTTCTCCCAGGCTTGAAAAGGTCTCAAAATTGTGAACTTATAAAGAAAGATATTTAATTTGATTTCGTCAAGCAAGGCATAGGCCATGGGTTATACTTCTGCATTTTAGTTGAAGCAGCAGTAGTAGACAGGATTGCATTCTTATTGCATAATGTTGGTAACCAAACATAATTCCTCTGCTCTAGATAATAAAGACACTTTTTGTCCAACTGCTAGGGATCAGAAGAAAAAAGCCACATGAAAGACAACAATCAAGTAAGTTGCCCCAGTATATACTGCAACCAAACACAAAACAATGAAAGATGTAAAGGCCAATCAAACCACTCTTTTAAGTTAATTCTGTTAGATACAATACAAATTGTCAAACTTTGGCACTTTTCTCACTGCAAGAAACAAATTGGATAAATTTGTGTAATTTCAACCACCATGAAAATATTATTGCCAGTCTATCGTGATCGCTGTTTAAAAGTATCAAATTATTTTCTTCCAGCACTTTGTTGCAATGTGCAGCTTACTTACTTTGCACAGTATGTTTATCTTTTTGAAATGGCCAATAAAAATGTTAAGTGATAGCATGTTACAGATGGTGACAAAGACATTAATAATAATTAAACAATGTTGGTAGCAAAGGTGATGCTTGTTTTTTTTTCTATTATAATGTGCGTACAGAGTCTTTACAAGTCTTACATTGGATATTCCGTTTTCAAGGCTTTGAAAAGGTCTCAAAGCTTAATTAATGTGTTGAAGTTTAACAATGCAATGTGCAGCTTACTTTATTATTTGTACAGTAATATAATTTTGAAAGGTTCAAAGACTAAACGTGTTAAGTGGTATTATGTTGCAGATACGTTGTCAGGCTCCAATCCAGATTGGTGCCCTAGTGCAGAAGCAGTAACAAGCAGCACCGGTACGTAAAGTGCATTGGAGTACCGCACTGACGAGACATTAATAATAGTTTTTTTAAATGCTGTTAGCAAACGTAATACTTTGAGTTTAGTTTCTTTCACACTGTGCATAGTCTTAACAAGTTGTATAATGGATATTGTGTTTTCAAGGCCTTAGTGAATTTATAAAGAAAGGTATTTAATTTGATTTTGTTAAGCAAAGCCTACGCCATATAGGTTATCATGCTTCTACAATGTTGGATTTGAATGTATCACTGAGCAATATGCTTCTTTAGTCAAACAATACGTACAGTTTAATCATGTAATTTCTTGATCATGTAAATAAGTGGCTCCTAGAAGATACAGTTGTTGTCATTTTGTATAAAATTTGATATGGAAAAATATTTTAAATTTATAAAATAAAAGGTATCAGTCTGATTAGTCGAAAGTTTTACACACCATGTATTGAAGGCCAAGATATGCTGATTTTCCTGAACTTGTATGACTTATATGAGTGCTTTCTATTTTGTTTGCAGTATGGACAGACGAGGCTGCCACTGCATACAGAATTGTGTTTGGGCCAGTCGTCCGTCAATCGAAATGTGTTCTCAGAAAACAACACATCGAAAACCTTAAGTCAAAGAACAGTGTTTTGAAAAGAATTTCAACATTAAAGATAAAGAACAAAATTAATGCACATGTGCAGAAATTAAAGCCCAAGTCTATGTGAGGTTGGACTTTTCCTGCCCCCAGTGAATGCTCCAAAACGTGGCAATTTATAAATTAAAGATGAACACAAACTTTTTTCTAGTTGAACGGTTAGTCATTGTAATTTGAAGAAGCTCTCATATTCATAAGCTCTGTGTTTTCGTCTTGTGACATATATGATCATTAATACTACTTTTAATTCACATACTTGTTATAATTTCTTCGTATGTTATAAAATTTCAATCATATTGTAATAATTAGCTAATTATGTGTCACTATATTCCTGTGTACATTATTTGATAAGTGTCAATAAATGTTGTATATAAAACTTATGCTTTGTTTGTTCAATTGTATATGTGCCACAGTTGCAAGGGAATTTTAATTTATTTTAGTCATAAACTTAATCTACATCAGAGACAGCACTGATATTAGAAAACCAACTAGTTATCAGAGATTCTTACCGACTGAGCTGGGCAAATAAGAGTGATGTGTATTTATTTATGTGGCCTGTTTGAGCAGTCTGTTCAAAATTATCCACTAAATGTGGCGAACCTCATATTCTCTTAAGTGTATAATTTTCATGGTTTTTAAATATAAATTGCTATTATTGAGCACTAGCATCGTTTATGTTGTGAATATGCTAATTACTATCCATATATGACAACCGGTGCAACTTGCACTTAGGAGGACTCTGTAGAGGAGTATTTCGCCCCCTCCTAAGTGCAACCTATGAGTACTGCAACCACATTATAAGTCCATCTCCTCATAAGGGTATCCTCGAAGGTGTGTGTGTTTGTGAATACGTGTGTGTGTGTGTGTGTGTGTGTGTGTGGTGTGGTTTTTGTGACGTATTTGGGGAGTATGTGACTGTGTGTGGTGTATGTACGCCAATGTACGGCCATGAATGTGTGCCTGTGTATGCGAGCGCGCTGTTAGTGGTGCGTTTTGTGAAGTGTGGTGTATGTGTGCGTGTGTGTGCGTGTGCGCGACAATGGTTGTGTGACGTAAAATGAACGTAGTGTTGCCAAGCAAGTGTACACAATGTTAATCCTTTTTTATCCTTTTCCCTGACCACGAATGCAGCAACTGAATGACATCAAACAACATAGCTTCGGGGTATATGTGTTTCTTACAGTGCATCTCGTTCGTTTTCTTACCATTGGTTACGTGCGTGGTGGGAGGGTTATCACATGCTTCGTTCAGCCCTCGCAACATTATGTCGCCACCTACATATATCAGTAATCGGCACTTTTTCATGACTTCGTCTGCTCATCTCTCCCCCTTTTAAATTTCTCTTCCCAATCTCTCTACAACTTAGTTGTGGTGTTTCTCTTCTCCTTCAAACAACCACTTCTGCTATCCCAGCTCTCGTTGTTTATCTTTCCTCACTGTCTCTTTGTTTCCGTGTATAGGTGACATTGTTTATACTAATCGTGGTGTGATAATTGAACAGCTGAACAGTGACACTTTCTTACAGGCGATAGTGCCCAAACTTGCCAACGCCTGCATGTGTGCATGGGCTGTGGCTTGGCCCTTATGCTGTGAATTGTTAGTCCACTGTCGTTAACTGGCCACATTCCTTGTTGTGTTTGCCTCACATATATACATGCGCTAAGGTTATCAGTACTAGCCTCGATAAGCGTGACTAGTCATCCGTAACGAAGCGCCCAGCTGTGGCCGTCAAGTAAACAAGATATGCGTATCAGTAAGACAAAAACACTTAGGCCCCTACCTACCTGCCTGAAGTTATAATTATATATTGTCGACTATTCCACCAAACCATCGAGTAGCCCCCAAAACGAAACATACGGTTAAGATAATATTGTCGATTTCACCATTTATATAAGATGTGTGCATGCTTGCGTGCGTACGCGTGTGTATTTATAAGTGAGTGACGGAATGAGTGGGTGAGTGGGTGAGTGAGTGAGTGAGTGAGTGAGTGAGTGAGTGAGTGAGTGAGTGAGTGAGTGAGTGAGTGAGTGAGTGAGTGAGTGAGTGAGTGAGTGAGTGAGTGAGTGAGTGAGTGAGGGAGTGAGTGAGGGAGTGAGTGAATAAGCTAGTGAGTTAGTGACATAGTGACTTAATGAGTGACTGAGCGTGTGCATGCGTATGTGCGCGCGTGTGTGTGTAATGTTTTAGTGTGCGTGCGGGCGACCTTGTGTGAGCATGCGCATTTGCGTGTGTTCGAGCGTGCGTGTGATGCTACAAAGTAAGCACTGCACAAGTAAGTTTACCTGGCAGATTGTTGAAACTCCGTTCCGGATGACTGGTTTCGTGACTCTTTCAAAATAATTGGCTATTTTGCCTCTGTTACTGGTCACGATTTATAAATATTCAACAACAGAACACATCTTGTGTGCGCCTAATCCACTCTCTATGTTATATGTCCACATATATCCACAGTTCACTCTAAGAAACCCAGAATCTTTCTAGACGACTTTGATTTGACAACCAGGAAAACTAACCTTATTCAGCGGAACACCTCTAGTGAATTAATCGAGAACCAGAGTAAGCCTAGTGTTGTGTGCTATTTGCGCCGGCAGATGGCGTCGCCGATATTCCCGAGTGGCTTTTTGCCTAGACCCAGTTTAGATGTAAGGTTTGCCATCCCTCCTGTCTTCCTTCGTTCTTTCCTTCCTTCTGATTGAGTGGTGCGCAATGGTTTTTTATTATGGCCAAGAAAGACCATCGCGATTCGCGATGCGATGATATAATGACGCCGTAATGAACAGTGTAGAGGTAACTGCCAAAAACGAGATTTAAGAAGTCACACGAACTAGATGTTACGCGTAATTAATTAAATTATTTAAATAACTAAAGTTACCCAGAACCATTTCCTCTGCAGTATTTGCTAACTTACGTTTAAAATGGTTGTGCAGATAAGATTTTTGAATTATCCTTAAATTAGTATGCTATGATACTGTGTACATGTGTATGGGTGTGCAAAGGTACCTTACACAAACTACAGACACTCCTATTTAAATATCGTGCAAGTAACTTAACTAAATATAATACTGTAATGTTCTTCAGTCACTAAATGTAACAGCTAAATACAGCTAAATTTATTGAGACTTGAGAGCAAATGTTATTAAAAAAATTAATCTGCGCAAACGAGTTTGTCAAAAAGTTGTCAATTACACCTGGAAATGCCGATGAACTAAAGTGATTAAAGTATCACTTGCGGTTTTAATAGTATCTCTGGTCTGTCTCTTCATCGCGCGCAAGGTGCGCTGCTGATTACATCAGTTTCGGTACGGTCCGTGTATATGCCGTCGTTTCCTTTTTCGTTTTGAAATTGGCGAACGAAAAAAGCAAACATTGTTCGTTTTTCGTTTTAATATTTGAAGTACGAAAAACGAATACAATCTACTATTCGCGGTATTTCTAATACATGTTAAACGAAATAACAATAAAGCAAACCGTTTTTCGTTTGCACTGCATCAGAACGGAAAACGAAATACGACTGCAGCACAATCACGGGACCTACCGTTATTTACTAAACCGTTTGAAAACTACATAGAGAAAATAGGAAAACTAAAACTAAAATATCGATCAAACCCTTTTTTATTTCCACTTTTGCAAAATGAAAATAGGTAAACGATAAAACTGTAAATCAACCGATTTCTTATTTCTGTTTTGCTCACCACAAAAACGAAAAATAGTGCGGCGCTATTACGCATGCGCAATGGAAGTGGGCGTTTCGCAATGGTTACAAATTATCCGTAATCCTAACCCATCGGGCGCGGCGCTGAACGAAAATGGCCTCGCCGCAGGGAATTTGGACTACTGGCCACTAACAAAGTAACCCCTGGACTCCACCAGTGACCGTGTCATAGCTTTCATGGGTCAAATATAATCCATCTAGTGAAGTGTCTCCTGTGTTATGAATTGATGAGACGTGAAACTGAGTCATCCCATGGCCGTTATGCGTGGAAGAAATGCTCTATTAGTCCTCCAAAAAGTTACAGCTAGGGAAAATGCATACGTGTACCAACTTAAATTAACAATTTTATAAGCAATACACTTTGGCTTAAATAACTTCAAGCCACACAGAAAACATTTGTATTTGTTGTCTCTACCTTAAAAACAAATAAGACAGATGGATGTGAAAAACCCAAGTTTATATATAGTCGCCAATTAATCTGTGTCTGGAGGTGGTCCTAAGCATATAACGCACATTTTCCTGGGATTACGCTATCCTGTTGCTGTTTAAAAAAATGGAAGTTTGCAAATGTATCACACTTAAAATGATAGAAACGCAATCCTAAAATGTGTACAATTGGTAACAATCGTGACTTTTGTCTCTCACACCATGAATGATAAAAATCAGGCTAATGATAATTTCACCCTAGATTGATCTCACTGAGACCTTTCAGAACATATTTGTATAAGTTCGCTCGCCTTGTTAATTTTTTTAATGGGACAAAGTGGGCGCAAGGAGCCCAAAACGGCCAAAATGACATGTCCAATTGACGTTTCCAAAGTTAGAAGCGCTACCATACAAAATCAGTGCTGTTTTTTTCTGAGTTCATAGTGCAAATGAAGTATGGTTTGAGAGTGTACAAAAACAAAAATCATGTTTTAAAATTAAAAAAAATACAGTGTATTTTCTATAAAAACCACTTGTTGCGTGTCCAACGTCATCGATATTGATTGGTTCACTACATTAATTATTTTTTGTTATTGTTGGGTATATCGACAGGTATTCTTTTCTTACATAGTTAAAGAGGGAATCCTGAATAAATGATGGAATTAAATCTGAATCTGATGAAAATACAGCACTTTAAAGTTTATAAAACATATAGTGTGGCATTTTGATTGCGTGTCCAGCGTCATCAACGGAAAAGACTACGTAGAACAATCTAGAAAACGTACACCGTTTTTTAACGTTGTTCATGCCTACCAGCTATAACCTGCGATAACTCCATCGATGGCAGTACTAATATCATAACGGAAACAAATATTAAATATATACATTAATATGGTCAATGATTCAGAGTCTGACGCCTTCATACAGATAAACCTGCAATGTTTTACACCTGCAACTACAAGTGAAGTTCGCCCTGTACAAAAATTACCTTAAAAATTACCGTTCTATCTCAAATCTTTGTTTTCTGTCGAAAGTATTGGAGAAGGTTGTTGCAAATCGACTCCCTGAACACACTTATTCACAGCCTTTATCAAATGATCTACAATCTGCATATAAGCGATTTCATTCAACTGAGATGGCTCTTCTTACAATACACAATGACATTGTATGCAATATGGATAATAGCAAATTGACTGCTCTCACATTACTAGATCTATCAGCTGCTTTTGATACGATAGATCATGACATTCTTTTACATCGCCTTAATAGACATTTTGGTATATCTGGCACGGTTCTTCAGTGCTTTAGTTCATATTTTTCAGAGTGATACCAAAGCTTAACATATCTGGCTCACTGTCTTGTCCAGAACATCTTACATTTATTAATATATGTGTATATATATATATAATTATTACAGTTATTAAAAACCCGCGCCATGCACGGGACGTTAATGTATATCTGAACATCTAGGAATGTAACGCATACCAAACGCATACATTTACTACAGTACACCAACTAGAAACCCAGACAAACAATACTGGTAGGTTTACGCACTTTACCCTTAACCCCGTCGAACATGCACCAATCTTCAACACGAACGGCAAACATTACTCCACACCATGTCTTGCGAAGGTGCGAATTCATGTCTGACGTCTACGGAGTGTTGAGGATCTGGCTCCGACTAAACCCCCATCATCTCCATATTCTAACACCCATGCAATAGTTTTAATACCGGTATATATATGTATATATATATATATGTATATATATATATACCGGTAATTATAAATATTGCATGGGCGTGAGAATGTATAGCCTAGGTGATAAATATGTAAAGTGATACGCTGCCCATTGACAGTTGGCAGAGCTGATTCATGGTAACACGTTCGCGATTTTAAAATGGCTCTAACGCGAAAACTATTATAAATTTGTATGGACAGCCAGTCAGGGTTTCCGCCAGAAAAAAATATTTGGGTACGGAGTTAGTAAATTGAGACCGTGGAACTGGTAGGCGAAGCCTGCCACGGGCGCTTACGGCGCCCCGCGATGGGCGGGGAGTCTGGGGGCCTCCCCCCGAAAAAACTGGAATTTTAGATGCTCGGAGAAGCGATTTCCCTACATTTGGAGTCGGAAATCTCGCCCGGCTCATGGTGATCATGTCCTTGTTTCGTAGAAGAATGAATGACAAACGTAACAGTCAGCAGAAAATTGTAAACTTGCCTTCACATTTTAGAATAAATAGTCCGATTCATGATGACGTATGGTATCTTGTTGTGTTATTTTTCTTCACAAAGAAACAATGAATACTCGAAAACATCGCGAAAATGTACAGCCATGACAGCACGCCGTATTGTTTAGACTAAGCCTACCAATATGCCGGTACGCCACGTTCTATCCTGAAGTGAAGGCTTCAATCCCGCAGTGAATACCACGTTTAGCCAATCACAGTATAGCTAGCATAAACGTGTTGGCACGGGCTCATTCTTCACCATTAAAAACGTCATCAAGTATGAGTTTAATTGCACAGAATTTAAACAAAATAAAAAATCTGGATTTATTTTGTGTACGTATCTGTACTGTAGAATTATTTTTGGATACGTAATTTTACCCTTTTATCCTGCTGGCGGAAACACTGGCAATGTGTAGAAGTAATTATTAAACGAAAATATAAAAACATTAAAATTCCGCTGTTGCAACTGCACGAACAATATGAAATATCGAGGCCCTCATCGGCGGGGCGGGGAACACTAATTATTTGTACTAATCTAAAAGAAATGAAAGTTGTGCAGCGGACTGAGTTTAATTGGAAGACAACCCACTACTCCGGACCTCCGGTAATAATTCTGCCAAACCTTTGTATATAAATTATGCATAAATTGTACTGGTGGAAATTAGGTGTTTCATTCCTATATTTGCATTCAGCATAATGCTGAAACATAACCGTTCTCAATTAAGATTTCAGCATGATAACATGTCCAGTAAGGGGCTCTCAAACACGTCTTCAAAAATAATTAACATTTCTTCATCGCCGAATTGAGTTTCTGTAATTTATGAAAGTCCGTCATGTAAATTAACCCAATAAGGTCACGCGTCAAGCCGCAACCGGCAAGCCTTGACTACCGACTGCGTCAACAAGGAAGCAACTGTAACTTCGGTATATATGCTGCTACGACACAGTCTCTGTTAGAGTACATTGCTAGTGCTTCTGGCCACAAATAGTGTGTTAAGTATGTAGCAGCAGAGACATTCACAACCAAATCAAATTTCACATAATCTTGGACAGATCCAGACCCTGAATGATAAAAAGTTAAGGGTAGGCCTAATAAAAGGGTGCATAGTTTTCCCGAATGACACCAGGTGTCAGGACGTACACATATTATGTAGGATATATATATATAAACATTATATATATATATATATTATATTATTGTGTATGCATATATACGCATATTAGCCGGAGCCCGTTCGTCATGTCATCGCAATTCGCAAAACGAAGGGTTACTGTTGGACTTATTTTTCGTAATTTGTGAAATAGTGCTGGAGATTTGTCCAGGTTCATCGGGGTTGCGGGGGTAAGTGTTGGAGATTTAGCGATTCGAGGGGCGGTTTGTGGGGATCAATCACGAGATGTTGCAACTGCAGGTTGGACCTTATGTACAACTCGGTTGACGGGATGGGGTGTGGTTACGTTACGTACAACTCGGTTGACGGGATGGGATGTGGTTACTTTACGTACAACTCGGTTGACGGGATGGGATGTGGTTACGTTATGTAAAACTCGGTTGACGGGATGGGATGTGGTTACGTAATGTACAAGTCGGTATAGACGGGATAGGGTGTGGTTGGACGTTATAATGTACAACTCCTTTGATGGGATGGGCTGCGGTTGCAGATTTCTCTGGAGCCTCCAAAAGTACTCACCAAAAACATCAAAACAATTCAAAAATAGTTTTGAGGCTGAGCCACCCCGTCCATTCCTACGCATATAGGCCTATGTTGTATGTCTCATTCTGTGTAGGCCCTACGCACATGCGCAGGCTCACAAGCACGCAGTTCCACTCATATCAGCCACTCCTGCAAAGGTGCAATTGTTTTACAAGGAGGATATACAGGCAAACGTGGTCTGTCGTTGGGGAAATTACTATCACGGGCCAATTTTATTTGTTTGTCTTATAATGGCCTTATTTACTATATAAACGGGCAGCTGCGCTGTATACCCAACAGCGACTGGTTACCATTTGAATTGAGAAAAAAACGGATAATACTACGAGGATAAAGCATGCAGGTACACATGAATCGGACAGGAAATGCCAGGACACCACACTGGTGGCAATGCACTTAGCTTATAATATATATGTTAACAAAAGTCCTCATCTGACGTACAGATGTTCACGCTGTAATGCCACGTGTATGGCGTCGTTTTTTTTAATAAATGGCATAGCCCCCTATTAGTTTCAAGTTTTTATAAAATGTAGACAGCTTTGTATGACGACCCATTCAACTTAGAAAATAACTGTGGACGGGGGTTGACAGGCACCAAAGGAAGTTGCAGACAGACATAGTAATATTATGGAGATCTCTTGACTGTGCTTTCACTCTGTCAGTACGCTTATTCAGCACTGCCCACTACAGGACGGCCACAGGCGGCATACGTGGCCAGAAAACATCCCCTGAACGAGAAGATGTACGGCAATCTCGAGGAGGACGGCACCATCTGTGATGGCGACAGGCGTTCCCGTCTAGAGTGATCGACGAAGAAGAAGAAGTACGACTATAAATGAGTGAAGCCGATTAATTTCCATATAGCTGCGCTGTTTTACCTGCCATCCGCCAACACTAATCACTGTTGCCGTTTCTCCAGCCACTTGTGTGCCTCCTCTGCCGTTCTGGTATCCCATTTGCTGCAGTGCAGTGGAACCTCGCCATTAAGTTCACTTTTGGGACTGGACAAAATTTACCCGAATAGCGAGGTGACCGTACATGCGGGACAAATACCATGTACTTTACTGTACGTGGAAATAATTTGGTACTTTTCAAGGATGACCGGTGGCTTGGGATTATGTATAATTTGTTTGTGTAGCGATACGCCCACTTCTACTGCGCATGCGTAATAGCGAAGCACTTCCGTTTTTTGTTTTGTTGTGAAAAAAACTGAAATAGCAAAAGGTTGATTTACTGTTTTAACGTTTACCTATTTTTATTTTTGAAAAAATGGAAATGGGAAAAGCATTTGATTGCTGTTTTACCGTCTCCCCACTTAAACATTACTAAACGAAAATAGGAAAATGGCTCGTTTTCTTATCTTCATTATGTAGTTTTCGACCGTTTAGTAAATAACGTTAGGTCCCGTGATTCAGCGTCACCCGTTTTTCGTTTTCCGTTTTCCGTTTTCTTCGGCGGGACAATTCGGTCGCACTGGCGGCATTTTTAAAACAAATTCGCTGAAATTGCATGGTCGCCGAAGTAGTATCGTTGCCGACGCGACAAATACGGGCGAATATTGGTCATTTCGGAGCTGTTGTTTTATGAAATTTTATTAAATTCTAAATTAATTAAACTCAAATTTCCGTGGTAAACTACTTGATTAGTTATTATGATTAGCAGAAATACATAATATAATGCTAGTGTTTGAGATTGTACTATTATGTGAAAGTGCTTGAAAATCTATATAATTGTAATGTATATTTGAATATAGAAGCTCCCGGACGATGCAGGAGCTTCTATATTTGAATGCAAAGATTAGTATTTTGGAAAACATACTCGAATTAAACGTTGCTTTCTGAGATCGCCCATATTTTAAATTAAATAAAACTGTTCAATGAATCACCATGCCCCATACGATATCATAAACTATATATCACTTTCCTCAACTCCAAATACCGTTGTTCACGTACTATGCAATTGTAAGTTAAAACGGCATCAAACATTAACAAATATATCCGCGTACCATATTCCGCTGTAAATACGTGTCCACCTGTAATTTTGGCAAAAACACAACTTATCAAATAACATATCAAATGCCAACTGATACATATGGCAGCAAATAGCTGTCAGTAGGCCTAATACTAGGGAATGCACTGTGTCTGTGCGTGCGTGCGTGCGTGCGTGCGTGCGTGCGTGCGTGCGTGCGTGCGTGCGTGCGTGCGTGCGTGCGTGCGTGCGTGTGTTCTTTGTCTTACTTCCACACCATCAAAACTTAGATGTAGTGGTTTGGTATATGTTCGTTTTATTTCTGTATCATTCCATATTATTGTAACCCCATCAGCAGGGTGACCATGTACTATTCTACCCGAGTAGTCAAATAAGATATAAAATCAGTTTTGTAACATTTTATAATACACTGTGCACACAAATAAAAATCACATACACGCGCGCGTGCACATTCACGCACGCATGCACCACACACACAGTGAATTTATTTTTGAAAACAAAAACTGATATTTGTAGAGAATATTATGTTTAATAATAAAATATAACAACCAATTATACTTTTGTCTTTCCAATATTTTAGAGGAAACAAGTTCTTTTGAAAAAGGCCAATAGTTAGAACGCTGTTGTCGTTCCTTAGTTTTGTAGAGAGGCAGTATTTTTGCTATTTTTAGGATACGAATATGAACGGTTAGCACATCAACAGAAAACGGTAACAAATTAGGAGTAATCTATTATTTGCGAAAGGTAGATGACTTTTTTTTAATAATACTACCGGACAAGAAATTACCGACTGATTAAAGGTTAATTACTTTCGTTTGGGGGAGGGGCGGTACCAATTGGCGTCGGACATCGATGTTTACGCATCTGACCGATACTGTTAATATATTGGTATCAGAACATCAAAGTTTACACACTTTCGTTTGAGGAGAGGGGATGTGGGGCTGAGGGTATGAGAGTAATTTTGTCTGATATCGGACATCGACGTTCTGAGATGATACCTTACAAAATAAAACGTTGTTTGGGGTGCGGTATGGTAATAGTCAGAACACCGTAGTCACAATCACCGGAAACTGTTTCATGTCCGCTTGCTGCCGTCCCGAAGCGTGGGCTATTTCGTTCAATCCACGTTGCTTCAGTTGACTCGGATACAAAAATAATAATACCGGAATACAGTGGATAGGTAGACCTCTATGAACAAATAGTTAGGCCGTAGTAGTTGTAGCATGGCTCAATGTTCTCTAGCGAAGTTACGTACTCACTACTAATTTCCCACCGAAATGTAGTTTGTTATTAACATGGGAGAATGGGTGGTACACGGCTGAGTGGAGCGACATTTAACAACGGCATCTGCAATTGTTGTGCCAATATCGCTCCCAACAGAAGGACCACAGTGGGTAGGCTTTGTGCTGTTTATCTTTAGTTATTTAATGTATGCGATGATACAGTGCCTCTTAGGGCTATGCGCCACTGAAGTGACAAGAGAAAACCGCGACACTCGGTCCGGTCTAGTTGATCACCGCAGAACCAGTCAACCAGTAAGCCACCTACGAAGTCAAGATGGACGGCTGCGATACGCTTAGTGCCATTGCAGTTATTAACACAGACAATGATCTTTGCCGCAGGAAGCAAACTCGAAGTGACAAAACAATCCTATCTACTGAGTTTCCACTGAAAGTATTTCCGGGTGATATGCGCGGATGTGCACGTGCGTGTATGAGAAAGGTGTGTGTGGGCGCGCGCGTGTATCTGTGTTTGTATGTTTGTGTATGTGTATATGTATGCATGCATGTATGCATGTGTGTGTGTATGTATTTGTGTGGGTATGTGTGTGTGTGCGTGCGCGTGCGTGCGTATGTATTTATGTATGTATGACTCTCTCAATCCTCTCCTGATTCCCCTACCCCCCTCTCCCTCCTCTCTCCACAATTTCTTCATACAAACATGACTGATCTGTGCTTGGTGTGCGCTCTCGGTGACAATTCTTATGTCCATATTTCAATGTAAATAACCGGAAACTTTCTACAAGATTGTGACCTAACAACCAGTAATTCTGACGCCAGTCTGCCGTGGGCCTCTAGTAAATGAGTTGGGAACCAGACTAAAACAGGTGTTGTGTTATTTCCACCTGAAGGTGGTGCTGCATTATTAGTGTTATTAAAGCCCGTTTAAACGAGTTTAAACGAACCACTAATTGTCGGATTAGTTGACCAACCGACTAATTGTTCGTGTAAATGGGCCTTTAGTTTTCCAGTCTTCACTAGTAGTCTCCCTTAGCCGACTCTTGCCCGGTCTGCAGTTTGGCCAGAATAGACCGAATGACGAGACAGAACTAAGTCACACATGTAGTAATTCAGACAATAAAACTAGTGAAATGTTTATGACCATTTGCTGTGTTTTTTCTTCATACTGCGTATGTGTTCACATCGTAAGTACATGTGTGCGTGTGGGCGTGCGGGCGTTTGTCAGTTCATGAAGCACGTTTTTTCAATATAGATTTGTTCTGACATCAGTGGACAATATGCAGCCTTAATTGATTGCTATGCCAGTCTAAACTAATCTAGTTCGGAAATGTAGCATTTAGTAAGCTGTTGACAGTCAGGTTTGGACGTACTCTCTGATACATAGTATAACATTATTTAATGTTCTTCCCTTGTTGTGCTCATTATGTTATTATATAGGATTTGTCTTAATTTGATTTGTATTGTATGGATTGTAATGAGTTACAATAAATTTGATTTGATTTGATTTGATACCATATACAGTGCAGATCCACTAAAACGAAGCTGACAGTATTCAGTTCCAACGGCCGTTCATTACTAATGTATGCATCAGAAAATTGTAGAACCAATAAGAAGCCTGAGAGCTGACTACGAGGTTTCGAAGGATATTGAGAATACTGTGGGAGCAGCATGTTACAGACGAGGACATCTTGGGATGCACCAACAGCAACATCGTCAACAAAGGGACACAAAGAAGGAAGGTAGAGTTGGTTTGGCTGCGTTTTATGTTTTTGAACATTAAACATTGTGAACAATGCACACTTATGGGAATGGAGAAGGCGACAAACTGCTAATGTTGCTGATGCCGTTATTTTGGAAGTTGGAACGAAGGTTCTAGCTTACTGCAACGTCCGCATGCAGTAATCGTGCCATGCATAGGCACTGTCAGAAGTTTAGCTTCTTCAGTCGCACCAACCTACGTGGTGAACACCGATAAGCGCAGCTTTTATTCGCCAACCATCTTCGGTGTTCTGAAAATACGTGTAGCCTACTTATAATAACATCATCATATCTGTCAGAGCTTACGCACATAGGCTATTTCAGCGAGTCATATCCAGTGCAATACAAGAACATTCACATAGTTTATGTCATATCCTAGCAGGCGAGCACAACGAACTCTTTGTTGCCCCAATTTTATGGATCTAGTTCGAGGCAGGACATGAGAAAAGACTAATGATTGCATGGGCGGATCAGTAATGCGATCAGCAAGTAATGTTGACATGACAAAGTAATCAGCAATGCTAATCGGTTTGTTGAAGTCAACCATGGGAAGAAGTATACTCTCAAACATGTCCTACAGTCAACTGAAGCAAAAACACAAGCAAGTGAATATACGACATGGTTTGATACACAGCACAACATCCATGGTGCATGCACCACATCCATGGTGCATGCAGTACATGCAATTGCTTCATCAGATCGAGGGAAACTGCATCTTTGCCTGTCAAGGAGTATTGTTTTTCTAGAGGTAACATCTCAATTAGCTGTCCTGCGTTGAAGAAGTACTTCACTCACAAAACAACATTCAGCAACATGTCACCAAGGCTAGACAACGAGGAGATAACTCTCCAAACTGTAAATACATGATTTATACTGATTTTAATGATAACACCGTCATAGAGATTCATGATTCCATCAACAGGGAAGTAGTGACACATTGTGGAATTTGAGAGTACGTGGCTGGATTATATGAAGATGAATGATACATGGGAATACGTGTCGGTCCAGAAATAATAATAAATACAGTTCCGTGTGTGGTGGGACAGACATCACATACTTCATTCAGCCCTCTCAACGTTATGTCGCCACCTATATCAATAAACGGCACTTTTTAATGCTCTCGTCTGCTCATCTCTCCTCCTCTGCAGAAGCGCAGCGAAAAGAGCTTCGGATTCTCGACTGAGAGAACCCAGGTTCGAGTCATGTGCTACAGTGTCGGACCTCGAGCAATTTCGTTTGCTCTACGTTGCTTCAGTTTATTCAGCTGTATGAGGCTATACACAGTGGTGGAGAGTTGTGTACGAATATTCTTCGCGCATTAATTGCAGCGTGGCTGAATTCTTCCCAGAGAGGTCGAGATGGTGTTCGATTGAACAGGTCTGCCAGGGAGTAAAATGTAAAGCGCTCTGAGCAGTCCTGAGGACTGGATACTGCGCTATATAAGAACTTACCTTTACTTTGCTTTCTTTTGAAATCTCTCTTCCCACTGTCTCTACAACTTAGTTGTGGTGTTTCTCTTCTCCTTCAAATAACCACTTCTGTTATCCATGCTATCTTTGTCTATATTTCCTCACTGTACTCTGTTTCCGTGTATAGATGATATTGTTTATACTAATCGTGGTGTGATAATTGAACAGCTTAACAGTGACCAATTCTTATAGGCGATAGTGCCCAAACATGCCAACGCCTGCATATGTCCATTGGCTCATGCTGTGAGTTGTGTGCGCGTGCGTTTGTTAGGTGTTTGCGTGCGTGCATGTGAAGCTACAAAGTAAGCACTGCACAAATAAGTTTACCTTGCAGGTTGTTGAAACCCCGTCCCGGATGACTGGTTGTGTGACCCTTTCAAAGCAATTGGCTATTTTGCATCGGTTACTAGTCACGAACATTCAACAACAGAACACATCTTGTGAGTGCCTAATCCACTCTCTATGTTACATGTCCACAGATATCCACAGTTCACTCTAAGAAACCCGGAATCTTTCTAGACGACTTTGATTTGACAACCACGAAGACTAACCTTATTCAGCGGAGCACCTCTAGTGAACGATTTGGGAACCAGACTAAGTTTAATGTTGTGCTATTTGCGCCGGCAGATGGCGCCGCCAGTGTACCGTTTGACTTAGCGGTACGTAAGGCGCAATAATATAACAGTTTATAAGGATGACATGGAATATAATGCACTTTGTAGAGATGGGTGCCACATGCCCCCAACGCCCAAACCCACTATTTGTTCTAGCAGAAAGAATAGGAACAATTCATGCTATGCAAAGGTTCCTCTTATGTGCGAAACATGTGCCCAAACGAAGTCAAAGAAGAAACAAGTTATTAAATATTAAATTTGTCAGTATAGGCCACATATCATACAAGTACAATAATAATGTTATAATGCTCAGAATAACACAAGCAGATCTGGAAACGGCACGCTGAGCTTTTCGCCCACTCACGGGACACTACGGCTGCACGATGAAGAAGATGATGATGTTTAGAACAAGTTTGCAATCTCGATGAGGTGTGGTTAAAATGAGCTTGGTAGGTGGAAAGAATGGAAGGGGTCAGCTAACGGAGAGAGCGGATGCCCTCAATTTGGAGGTAGAATGAGAAGTGGAAGACATCGACAGGAGGGAGAGCGGGGACAAACAGAGCGAAAGAGAGGAAGGCGGGAGAGAGGAGGGTGGTGAGAGAAAAAGAGACAGGGACGGAGAGAGAAAGAGAGGGAGGGAGGGAAGGAGGGGGATAGGCAGGGAGGGAGGGAGGGAGGGAGGGAGTGAGGGAGGGAGGGAGGGAGGGAGGGAGGAAGGGAGGGAGGGAGGGAGGGAGGGAGGGAGGGAGGGAGGGAGGGTGGGAGGGAGGGAGGGAGGGAGGGAGGGAGG
Source organism: Escarpia spicata (assembly GCA_963995525.1). Lineage (NCBI taxonomy): Eukaryota > Metazoa > Annelida > Polychaeta > Sabellida > Siboglinidae > Escarpia > Escarpia spicata. The sequence continues at coordinate 34,939,161 of OZ023206.1, forward strand.
GAGGGAGGGAGGGAGGGAGGGAGGGAGGGAGGGAGGGAGGGAGGGAGGGAGGGAGGGAGGGAGGGAGGGATAGATCGAGGGAGGATGGAGGGAAGGACAAAAACAGGAGGGTGAGAGAGGTGGTGGTGAGAGAAAGAGAGGGAGGGAGGGAGGGAGGGAGGGAGGGAGGGAGGGAGGGAGGGAGGGAGGGAGGGAGGGAGGGAGGGAGGGAGGGAGGGAGGGAGGGAGGGAGGGAGGGATAGATCGAGGGAGGATGGAGGGAAGGACAAAAACAGGAGGGTGAGAGAGGTGGTGGTGAGAGAAAGAGAGAGAGCGCGGGAGGGAGATAGAAAGAGAGGGAGGGAGAGAGCGAGACAGGGAGGGAGGTACAAAAGGAGGAGGGTGAGAGAAAGAGCGAGTGAGCAAGGAAAGGAGGGTGAGAGAAAGAGAAGGAGGGAGGTAGGGAGGGAGGTTGGGAGGGAGGAAGGGGGAGGGAGAAACGGATGGACGGATGGAGGGAGGGAGAGAGGGATTGAGGGTGGGAGGGAGGGTAGGAGAGAGGGACGGAGAGTAGGAGGGAGATACGGAGAAGGGAGAGGGGGTGGGAATTGAGACAAGTCATGGATACGGCAGTTCAGGAGCAGTGACTGGAACCTAGGACCAATTTAGGGCAAAGGGCAATTTAGGACATTTCATATAGAAGGGGTGAAGCAGGTGTCCCAATCCACAGTCGATGCAAACCTTTGTTAAAATCATCTAAGATAAGTTTGTTGTTAGGTACACCTATTATTTAATAGAGCTAGAGCTCTTTTGTGATATACCGTCGAATTGTCACCACGTCTGGTGAAAAGAACACATAATTTATCCGAATATTACACAAAACCTAAATACAATTTTTTTACAAACAAACTAACACAACACATATTAAATACAATGTTTGAAAAATGATCATCCTCAAACAGCAAATTCGGAAAACACGTTCTGTTGTCTGGATCAAATATACAACGCAACACACCCGCCCGTTAAGGGTCAATAGCACTGTTACCGTCTGGCACAAGTGCATCGACCAACGAGTCCAACAGCAAGTTGTCCCCTGAGATACGTTCATTATTGTAAACAGTCGTAACACGTTCCTTGGCGTGGCAACGTGACACCGATGCCCAGGACTGAAAGTCAACCCTTAGTTGGCATTACACATTTGTGCTGCGACTGGCGAGGGCGGTAAAATGTTACTAGCGGAGATCGCTTTGCTGTTGTCTTATCTGGCGTTAGCAGGTGAGTGAAGTGCGCGACGTACGGAAAAAGAGCGAATTATACGTGTGTACAATAGAGGCCAGCAATTACACCCTTTGAAACAAATACATCGACATTCGAGAGGAGATCAAATTGGAGTGTCTAAGATTTTGAACGGTTGTGAACGTATTGACAGAAATGTTTTTCTCACTGTCGAAAGTAGCACTAACGCAGGAACACTATATTTTATATATCATAAACGATTTATAATCGCAGAAAAAGATAAACGACTGGAACAAGGCGTCTACTGATTATGGAAACGCATGCAATATTATTGTGCCAGATGCCCACTCTGTGTATGTCTGTTTCTCTGTCGGATCGTACTCAGTTATCGTAACCATAGTTGTTTGTCTGTCTGTCTGTCTGTCTGTCTATCTGTCGGTCTCACACTCACACTCTCTCCTTTTCTCCTTCTCACCCTCCCCCTCCTCTCTCTCTCTCTCTCTTTCTCTCTCTCTCTCTCTCTCTCTTTCTCTCTCTCTCTCTCTTAACCTCTGCCTCCTGCCTCCCGGCCTCCCGGCCTCCCAGCCTCCCTGCCTCCCAGCCTCCCTGCCTCCCTGCCTCCCTGCCTCCCTGCCTCCCCCTCTCTTCCTCCCTCACTCCCTCCCTTCCTCCCTCACTCCCCCTCTCTCTCTCATGTGTCTCGACATGCACAATCATCACACAATCATTACACAATCATCACACACACATACACCACACACACACACACACACACACACACACACACACACACACACACACACACACACACACACACACACACACACACACACACACACACACACACACACACACACACACACACGCACACACACACACACACACCACACACACACACAATCATCACACACACACTCACACACATACACACACACACAATCATCACACATACACACACACAAACAAACACACACACACAATCATCACACATACACACACATACACACACACACACACACACACACACACACACACACACACACACACACACACACACACAATCATCACACACACATACACACACCACACACACACAGACGCACACACAATCATCACACACACTCACACACAATCATCACACACACTCACACACTCACACACTCACACACTCAAACACTCACACACACAGCCACACACATATCGAATTCCCTAGTATTAGGCCTACTGACAGCGTCGAAGCGGCTGTATCGACGTTAAACGTATGTCTCATTCGTAAATATTTATCCGTTTTATTTATGTGTGTTTGTTGAACGTTGAGCCCAGGCGGAATGTCACAAATAAGGCCTTTCAAAATAACAGTTTTATTTCTGGTCACGTTCTCAAATTTAGGGTATACATGTATAAGACCAGTTTGTTTCTTGTAATATTTTCCGTGTAGAAACAGTTTACCGTAGGTAGGTATATAACAATGATTTTATGTTAGACGTACATAAAACACATTTTGTTTTGTATACTATTTCCATGGTGCAAAATAGGTTATTGTTGGTAAGTACGAGTATTTTTTTTTCTGTTGCTAGTTTGTTGTTGTTGAGAAGGTGTCAACCACAATAGTTTACAGACCGATATCAAAAACCATTTTATCCGGACACAAGCAGAAGACATAGTAGACAGGACGCATGTTGGCCCGTTGCAGCATTAGACAGGAAGTCCAAAACGTGTCTAATAACTTCAGTCAATTACTTATCATATGCTTTAGGTTATTTTTATGTTATTAAGTTATTTATCGTTGCTAGGGCCTAAAGCAAGGATTCCATTTATGCGGAAATGGCATGCGGTACGCATTGTGTTATCAAAATGGATGTCGAACGTTTCAGGTGTCCAGCTTCCATTTGATGATTGTACCTACCTTGTTGCTAAGCAACTGGTAAGGTGTCGTAGAGGCCAATGGTTTTATCTTGTTCTTCGTAGTTCACCGTCAAATTTATCTTTGATTTAAGTTACATTCCAACAGCTTTCAATCGTCTCCATCATATTGACAACATTTGAGTAGAATGACTACCGCGTCTCCAACTAGCTTTTGTCAGTCTGACGAAGACAACCGGAAGTTCTCAAAACGTAACTGAAGAGAAACATTAAAGTTGCCCGTGAAATACGACAAAGGAGGGCTTGTGGTTGTACGTCGATTCCTGAACTGCTGACGTCACGCGTGTGTAACTGAATGAAAAGTTAAATTTGACCGAGATATAAAGTTAAAAAAATATTGTGATTACAGAACACGGCATCAGTGGATCCTGGCTTTATATAATTTTGTTTAAATATATTGTTTTATCAATGTATTTATTTTATATGGATATATTCTTTTTATCGATGTGGTACGTTTTTTTTACAAACTTACCGATTGTTTGTCTGAAATAAAAACATTGTTATTATAATTGATTATAACTTAAGCCCTTCCCATCGTTTCTATGCAGCTGCTGACGCGACGCGAGTGGACCTACAGCGAGAGCCACCGCGAATCAGGGCGGAGTGGTGTGAGGCAAACGGAGGCTCGTGTATGCCCAGGGAAGACTGTCTCCCTGCCTCGCACATCATCGCCTCCTTCTGCAGGTACCACGGACACAAACGAGGGGATCGTACTCAGTAATCGTAACCGTAGTTGATATTTTTTCAGTAATCGTGCTCGCACTCAAGTGATTTGATCAAATAGGTTATGGGTCATCTAAATAGCAGGTCACGCTTTTTGTGGGTATTTTAACAGACTCCAGGTCCGTAGGCTGGAGTGCGATTGGGTACATTAATCAAACAGATTAAGGAGTAATCCGTATAGCAACATCGCTGTGCGTCTATTCAATCAGATGGAGCATGTCTATTTCTGCGTTTTGAATCATTCTAATCGTTCCAACGCCCAATAAACGTACGTGTGACGTCCTTCTAGGCGCCCAGTAATCGTTTGCTGCCTGCCGAAGAAACTGCTGTGTGAGAATGTCTACGAAGGATTCTGCACAACGGACTTGGCGGGATGTCGAGCGAAGGTATGGGACAGTTAATAAGAGTTACTAGCCGAGTTACGCGGCGTTGCCCCGGAAGAAAAGACAGTCATATGTCAAAAAATATATATAAACCTACAAACCACCCCAATGTCCCTGCTAGATATCATACAACAATTTCAGCATAATACCTGCAAAACGGACGGAAAGAAGTGATTTTAAAATTGCGACCCCCTCCCAAATTCCCCACTCGAACGAATTGCGGAAAAATGTAAATCTGCGGACCACCCCAATGGACCCGCTAGATGACATACAAAAATTCAGCCCCTTAGATGTAAGACCGTCTAAGATATGGGTCCACAGATAGATTGACAAAGAGACAGACAGACAGACACCGAACGTAATAATAATACTAATAATAAGATAACTTCTATTGCGCCTAAATCCTTGGAAGCCATGCTCAGAGGCGCATCAAAACTAAAGGATTAGTCAATATATGGGTCAAGGCGCTATGGAATTACGGCGGATAAGCAAGGTTGTAAAGATACGTTTTTAAATGACGACGGAATTTTGTAATATTTTCAACTGATCTAACACTAAGAGGGAGCATATTCCAAAGAGTTGGTCCAGCAACAGAAAAAGCCCTAGTTCCAATGTTAGTGTTGACTCTAGGAACAAAAAGTAGGTCAGAACTAGATGATCGAAGCTGGATAGGTTTTCTTACAGGAGTAAGCAATGAATGCAAATCAGATAGTTGATTACTGGACTGTGCCTGGTATGTAATGGTACAGATCTTAATATTATACGATATCGTACAGGAAGCCAATGCAAAGACTTCAAAAGTGGTACAGAACGAGAACAACGAGGAGATCTTGTAACTACTCTTGCTAGACAATTTTGGCAACGCTGAAGTGAACAGCATAAACGATTATAAATTAAAAGTGTAGTTATGTTTGGGTTGTTGCTCCATGACTGGGTGTAAGCTAGTTATTAGAGAGTGTCTGCAAGCGCCCCGATCTCGACTTTCTATGCCGACGGCTCCACGCGCTGAATTCGACTGTCCGACAATCGAACTGATTATTATTATCATCACTGTCGCGGGAACAAAAGTAATATTCGGTGGGCTGAGCAGCAGCTTCAGTCGAGTCATGACATCGGTAGATGGGGATGGGGAAGGGTGTTGGTGAATATTTTTCGCGGCGACGTTCAAAAACGCCTTCTGGCTCTCCGAAAACCTCGATTTACGCCCTGGTTGATACAAAAAAAACCTGAGGTTCTGATTTACTGGGGACAAAAACCATATGTGTGCCAACCCAAGGGGTAACTGCCCCCTGTGCCTCCTTATTCCCGCACCAATGATTATTACTGTAGCGGCTTGTTGTCGTTATGCGATGCACCACGTGAGCAAGCTGTATCATTATTGTCGCGTCTTGTTCTTCCATGCGACGCACCACGTGAGCGAGCTATGTTATTATTATCGCGACTTCTTGCCAAGTGACGTACCACGTGAACGAGCTCTATTATTATTTCGCGTCTTGTTGTTGCCAGGAAACGCACCATGTGAGCGAGCTACGCTGTGACGCCGACTCCAACTGCTGCGTGCCGGACGAGGTGCTGAGACGTCGCCAGGACCATGGAGGTCACAGGGGAGGCGGATGGAACTGGGGCAGAGGTTACAGCTGCGGCGGCTATGGTCCCCCGATGCACTACCCCCCTCGACAGGATGGCTACGGGTTCGGGTACGGCTATGGTCCGGACTCTTACCGTCCCAGGCAAGGCGGCAGTATACCCCGTGGTTGGCCTGTCAGACCGTGATTGGATCGGCACGTTTGGTCACGTGTAATGACAATTATGTCGTAGCACGTAACTCAAAAACATGCTGTTCACTGGTTTCCATAAAGACGTCTTGAAAATGAAATGAAAGCTCAGTACCGTTAGTAGTGTAATATACTTTGATGTAGCTAGGGGTCTTAATGTTGTTGTCGTGTTGATGGTGGTTATTGGTTTCAGCGATTGTGGCTGAATGCGACTGTGGGGACGGCGAGGGATGACGGCATTATTCTTCGTATTGATACAAACATTAAAGGGGACTAAAGGCAAAATAACGACGATAGGTTATACTATACTCAATAAATAAAATCATGGAAAATTGCTGGTATAAAGAAAACGTGTCACAATAGCATTAGCGGATATACTGAGTTGTTCTTGTTTAATGGCAATAAATGTGAGCAAAGTCACGTTTCTGTGGTTATGACAATGACTTAGATAGAATTTGCAGTTTCTGATTATTTCCCGAAAGTGAGCATACCATATCACGTGATAACAGCAGTTGGTCGAACTCAAACGAACGAAACTTTTGTTCTGTTCCGCTAAAATGAGGCATACTGAATATACGTAATCGGAAATATCGTGTTTCTCCTCCGGATCATCATGTCACACTCATATATAACTTTATTACACCCACCTAGAAAGACAATAAACTAGGGGCATCACTGAAAACCATAATCTGTCAAGACATATTCGTCACACGTATGTATCGGCGTCAACAAAAAGGCTTTAGAATAATTGGCATTATGTTAAACATAAACAAGTCATACTTTGATTGTCACAAAAACTGAGGGCCAGAACAACAACACAATATACAGTTTCAGCTATTGTGTAAGCTTGCCGGACCTTGTTGCTAGGCAATTAGTCACGTGATGGATACATGAAATAATACATTCGCATTTCTCAACAGCTTAGGCCACCATACCTAAGCATGTTCCCCTCTAGTCATTATATTAATTGCCCCGTGTCAAATCCATTGTGTGAACAAATGAACAGACGTATTACATAACTAATATGCTAACTCAAACTCTTTTGTGCAAATTTAGTGGTATCGGGCAAACCATTAAATTATTTTAGAACGGGTCTGGGAAAAAATGTATAGCTTGGAGAGCCATGACAGCCAACGCCTGCATGTGACACGGCTGTTACAAAAAGATGAAAATTTGAAGTGGTGTCATAAAAGATGTGCACTCGTTGAGAACAGCCGGGATCGTCTTGTGCTGGAGAGCAGGGACCTTACCTATCCTGCTGTAAATGTCCCTTTGCTTCAGATTGAATCTCTCGGATAACAGCGTTACGACATCAATGTCAACGAGTAGCCAACAAAACACAGCCCATTACAAACGCCTCCAAGAGGAACAACCTGCCTCTCCTCAGCCGGAGTTCGAGGGAATTCAAGAGCACAACGACAAATGTCATCCCTCGGGAAAGGATGTTCTCTATTCTCCATGCTATATATTATAGCGTATCAAATATATGGTGGCAATCTGGGTCTTAGTTCTTTCAGCATGAAAACCAGGCATGTTGTGCAACGAAGAGTACTTCACAGATAGTATGAAGGCTGAAACATGAAGCATGAGGGGGAAAGGCTATCTGATATGTGTACAGTCATTCTCTGCAGGTTCTTGAATCTGGCGGAAATTTCTCAGCATTGATAACTACAAGGTCTAGCTGTTTTGGTTCCCTGATCGTCCCCGACTCATCCAGCACGCAAACAGGGCAGCCGCTCAAGCCAGTCACCACTGGGCACAGACTATAATCGCGGCTACTGTGGTGGACTGTGTGCACCTAACAGGTGACGCATAAATTAAACACTATATACACACGCACGCACACGCACGCACACACACACACAAACACACACACACACACACACATAATAGCGTGAAATTACCCGCATTAACATCTTATCTGTATTGACGGACGTCCATTTTGTTATATACACCTAAGGTCGTTTCCGTGGTGGAGTTAGCGACGGGAGATCTGTAAACAAGCGACGTATCACTTTCATCATCTACGCTCAATCAGCAGCTGTTATTGATATATACATATATCACCTTAGTCAGTTTCGTAATGGCAGTTTGTTCGTCTTGGTCGTCTGGAACATACAGTAACATGGAACTGCCAGGCATGTGACAAAAACAACTGCGATATGCGGTGACAAGTTTTTTTGGTGGTGGACTAAAAACTGACATGTCACAACAACATTGGATGTGCGACTCCAAGACGCGTAAATACGCAAAACGTTACAGAGACGTGTAATTCTACAAAGGTGAATCAGTACAGTGATTCCATATAATGACAATAGTTTTATCCCACTGATAACGGTACGGTGTATCGTACGGTTCGGCCGAGAAATGCAGCCGTGTATCGCACACTCACGCACGCACACACACACACACACACACACACACACACGCACACACACACACACACACACACATAATAGTGTGAAATTACCCGCATTAACATCTTATCTGTATTGACGGACGTCCATTTTGTTATATACACCTAAGGTCGTTTCCGTGGTGGAGTTAGCGACGGGAGATCTGTAAACAAGCGACGTATCACTTTCGTCATCTACGCTCAATCAGCAGCTGTTATTGATATATACATATATCACCTTAGTCAGTTTCGTAATGGCAGTTTGTTCGTCTTGGTCGTCTGGAACATACAGTAACATGGAACTGCCAGGCATGTGACAAAAACAACTGCGATATGCGGTGACAAGTTTTTTTGGTGGTGGACTAAAAACTGACATGTCACAACAACATTGGATGTGCGACTCCAAGACGCGTAAATACGCAAAACGTTACAGAGACGTGTAATTCTACAAAGGTGAATCAGTACAGTGATTCCATATAATGACAATAGTTTTATCCCACTGATAACGGTACGGTGTATCGTACGGTTCGGCCGAGAAATGCAGCCGTGTATCGCACACTCACGCACGCACACACACACACACACACACACACACACACACACACACACACACACACACACACACACACACACACACACACGCACACACACACACACACACACACATACCTACTCACACACACGCACACACAAATACCCACACGTGCCTACGTTTGATAATTTTTTGCTAATCCATGTACACAGACGCACGCACGCAACATGCACGCACGCACACGCATATGCACACACCCACACACTCACACACACCCTCTCACACACACGCTCACACTCACGCACGGACACTCGCATGCATTCTCGCACGCACGCACGCGCACACAAATACAGATAAACAAGCACACACACGCGCGCACCATGACATTTTAGATGTAGTTTCAAGTGTGAAATTACCCGCATAAACATCTTATCTGTACTGACAGACTTCCATTGTTATATGCACTGTACAGCTGCAGGTCGTTTCCGTGGTGAGGTTAGCGACGGGAGATCGGTAAACAAGCGATGTATCACTTTCATCATCTACGCTCAATCATCAGCTGTTATCGATCACGTGATGCGAGCCATAGAGGAGCTGTGTAAGACTGAATGCCCGGAAGACGACCAAGACGAACAGACTGCCATTACGAAACTGACTAAGGTATATATATATATATATATTATATATATATCTCAATAGCAGCTGATGATTGAGCGTAGATGATGAAAGTGATACCTCGCTTGTTTACAGATCTCCCTTCGCTAACCCCACCATGGAAACGACCTTCAGTGTATGTAACATAATGCAAGTCTGTCAATACAGATAAGATGTTTATGCGGGTAATGTCACACTAGTATGTGTGTGTGCGCGCGCATGCGTGCGTGCGTGCGTGCGTGTGTGTACAGTGTTTAATTTCGTTGTTCAGATCGTGACCACTCCGGTACTCACCCCGTCAGGTCTGTTCACGCAACCACAGTAACAACTTATAATATTATCGAAGTAACCCAGCCAAGTTGTAAATACTACACGGGAGCTATTCGTTGATTTAGTTTCGGAACTGGAATCCTACTACTCTGTATTGCGTCTCATTTGAACTAGAATGGTAATTATGGATAGTCAGCATGACATTATCATAAACGTGTTTCACAAAATGAATGTATTGCTTTAGTATGTCACAATGTTATCAATTGTTCTGACATTGTTAGTATTAATAAACAAAATTGTGACAAGTGTTTTCCAGGACGTGCATCTCCCCTTATATTGCACAGGTTTATTAGGATGCCACATTTCAATATGTAACATCACACCAGAAGAACACATGTCCACATTGATATTGTGTACATGTTTTCGTTCAGTTTGTCGCTGTTACTCCTAATTAAGATAACGCATTGTCCAGATTATGCAGAAATAGTTGCTGGAGAATTGGTGCAATGTGAAAGTATCCATTCACAATGGAAATGGCAGGAAGTTAATCCTTACCCAAGGACAAATCTTGGACACAGCCAAACAAACGTCAAGATCTCCAACGTATTCAGACACGTGGAAGTGGCCGATGTGAAGAACTTGCACACTTCCGAATAAATAATGAAATGTCAATTTTTAGCATTATTAACAATCCCACTATATTACAATGAACTGCAAATGCGTACATTTATGTCTATTATGAAAGTTCGTGTGCATGGTTTGTGTAAGTACGTTGGTCATATTGTGATGGTGACACTTTTGTTGACTACCCAGATGGGATCAACAGCTTGCTGGAAAAGGCTTACCAAGCCAAGAAAGGCAAGCTAGTATGGCCCGAGGAGAATGGTATGATCTACACTGTAGACTTCCACAAAATGGTTGAGATCACAGACGCCAACCACATTGGTGTATCTGTGAAACGCACCGTCGCTGGTGGTAAGTTTGATTTGTTTTGCATGTAAGAGTTGGTAGGATTACATCAGGGTAATACTGTAGTAGATTTATTACATTTAACCAAAACGAATAGACGGAAAGAGGTACCACTCACGCTAAATATCGGTTGAAACGTGAAGCCAGGGCAATTAGTGGCGCCATCTTTTCAATGCTATAGCATACCGACTTCACTAAAATAGCGCACAAATCAGTATACCTGTGCATTCGTATGTACACAAACAAAAGTTATTTTGAAGGGAATTGTTTATTCTTCAAATGGGCACTCGTATTTATCATTTTAAAACAAAATATATTGGATGTCACGTCTGTAGGTGCCCGCCGTATGCTGATGTCACGTCTGTAGGTGCCCGCCGTATGCTGATGTCACCTCTGTATGTGCCCCCCGTATGCTGGTGTCACGTCTGTAGGTGCCCGCCGCATGCTGATGTCACGTCTGTAGGTGCCCGCCGTATGCTGATTTCACGTATGTAGGTGCCCGCCGTATGTTATGCCTACTTACCTGTTTACATGTACGACAACTTCATGACTTTCCTAATTCTACTCTTGAAGTTGTGAAGTTGTTGTTATTCATCTTCAACAACACATCGAGGGAAATATTGATGAATAAGTACAACACATAATCTTTCAGTGTGCTCATTCCGGCAGGAGAGACAAATGAGTCTTCGTGTATGTCTTTGACGAGATGACGGCGCAGTCTACTTCGGACTTTATCCATATGTAGAGCATAGTTAGTATTCTTAAAACATGCTCCACGTTTTAACAGTTGACGCTAGTTCCTTTCTTGGTGTTACAGGTCCGTCTTTTACCTGCTCTAGCTGTTTTTTTTAAGTAGCAGCACTTCTGTATATGAACTTGTCGGTGAACCAATCAGGGTTTGCTGACATTGTTGACATAATTTGTCACGCAGTTTCCTGGCAATGTATTCTGCTATGTATGTCAAGGTGTTTTCTTCCTCAATGGAGAGGTCTGCCGTCTCAACGTTGAAATAGTCTGGTAATTTATCTTGTTTGAGAGAAAACGGGCAGAGGATCATATTCAACGGCGGCGATGTGTTGACACGGATTATTGAAAGACTTGAGGTTGAGATGAAAGTGTCCCCGTCTTCCCTGCAGTTGCTCTCTTTGCACTGCAGTGGAATAGAATCAACCATTACCATACGAAGATAGAGTCGGAACTGCTAGGCTGAAGGGTTGTAACTGCGGCCACCTTTACCTCTGATCACGGCAAAGAGATTCTTTAAGCAATCTTGATTTAGGAGAAACGTTGCCTGTAAATTGATGTGCAAATTGTCCCACAGCGACAGAAGACTACGAATGATCATCAACCATCTGGGCAGACATGACAGTTTACGCGTGCTTCCAGACTCAAGTGACAAAAGCCACTCTATGGTAGACAGAAGAAACTCCTTGTGCCCAGATGTGTTTGACAAAGAATGTCTCATCTGTTGTTTATGCTTGAATGTCTTGCTGTTGAAACAGTTGAACAGACGGTACTTGCTTTTCAAGAACAGTGCTGTTTCTTCTGCATCCTCAGGGAATTACTTCAATGTAACCATTGTAGAAATACCAGCAGCCACAGACTGAGATAAGACTTGGTTCGCATATTTAACTCGCAAAGCCGAAAACGGGGGCAAGTAAATGTGTTTGTGTGTCAGTTTAGGAGCCATATAAGCACAGCATTTCTGGAATTAATCAGGAAAAATGAGTGGAATGTAGCTCCACTCAATGCTTTTCCCATCTCTTTTGAAGCCTGTTTTCTTGAGGTTGTTCCTCGTGTTTTAGCAGATGAGGTGGGTCGTACACGACATAGATCTTTCTCGTTGTGGAGGAAGAAAGGTTTAGCCGCACTGACTCCTAGAAGTACTTCAAGTGTCTTTCGATTATTCGACCCTTGGTCACATATGACCACTTTGATGTCCAAACCAATGCTGGTCAAACTGTCGACACACATTTCTAGAAGTGATTTCAGTGTGTCGCCAAGGATTGGTCCGCTGGATAAAAAGTATCAAACAGCTTGTTTCCAAAGTGCGAACAGACCACGAACCATAGGCACTGTTGCGTGGTTTGCTACGAACCGACTTCTTCCGAGATGTCCAAAATCCTCAAATCCTTCCACGTAGTCCTTCTTACAATTATAAGAGACATTTTCTTTCAGGCACATCTCTTCAAAAACCAAGGAATAAAGATGGCTGTTTGGGGAGCGCATATATCTTTGTCTTCAACCCTTCAGAATATTGTTGTTGAAGCCAGGGAAAATCTCGATGTTTTGTATCGCTTTTCGGAGTATTGTAACGGATGGCAAACTGAATACTTTGCGAAGAATCTTGTACCTCTTAGGACTTGCATGGAGCAGTGACAGTGCCAACGATTTGTCAGCAGGACCAGAATTTTTTTTTGCCAATTCATAGATCAGATGCTGCTGTTTTTCTGCAAGATTTTTGTTTCCTTTTCTTGTTTGAGTTCTTTATCTGTGGGCCCTTTCGCGCTTTCAGACGACGGTACTTCTGCCGCAATGTCTTAAACTTCGCATGCAGTGCAGCATTCCCGTGTGAAATCTTCATGTCTGGCTGTCCAGCTGACGTTTCCAAATCAACAGATGCTGAACTTGATGGCAGACAACATCCACTCACATCTAAGAGTACAGGCACAAAGAAGACTACACAATACGCATTTAACAAAACACAAACACGTATAAGATGTGGATATGGAGGCTATTGTTCCTACTGGACAATAAAAAATATACCAAAAAAGTTATTTCGTTTGTCTATCTTTCCCCTTCATTCTCTGGACTCGCAAGCTTATCTTTATTTCCATACCCTCTTTCTCCCTGCTCCCCAACTCCCACCCATCCTCTCTTCCTCTCTCTCTCCCTCCCCTCATCCCCACTCAATCTCTCCGGCTCTCTCACTTTTCCTCCCTCCCTCCCCCTTTATGTGCTTGACTAAAACATTAGGCCATATCCACTAGTCAAAATAAGCATCTTACAATGTACCTGCCATAATTTTGTGTTGGTGATGCGTAAGCGGTTGCCTACGTCGCTTGCTCGGTGACGGTCTGGTGGATGTAATCTTGGGTGGCTTATTCAGCACATCAAAGAGGGTGGGGACAGCACACCAGATTAATTAGTTCTTTTGCTAGATATTCATGAATTATCAAAATGATCTTGGCAGATGAAGCAATTCTTGTACAGGTATTCAGATGGCTTGCCAAGAAAATCCGATCGTCTGCTAAATTGCACCCATTTTCGGCATCTGTACACAGACAATAATATTGAATTATTTTATTTTCCAAATCGTAACGGAATTTTGTCCGTCTGAAACAGCGGCACCATTGTCAATACCCTCCTGTTTGAATGTAAGAACGAGCAGTCAGAAACATCTCCAAGACGCTAGCTTACCACACAAGAGTTATTATAAAATATCTATATGCGTAAATGAAACGTATTTACATGGATGAAAGTTGAAAATCATCTAATTTATAGTCGTAACGAATTCTCGTCCATTTCAAATAACGGCACTGTTTGTTGACATTCTCGTAACACCAGTCGAAGTACACAGTTATCTAGATTATAGTTTATCACAAATGCCCTAAACATTGTAGGTAAACTACAAAACCAACTTGTTAGTCTCTCTCTTCCTCCACCAATTGCTGTATATAGGTGAACATTCAATTCTTCTCTACTCTGAGCAAGTGAATTCTTCGATTTATTTCATCAGTTATAAAATATAAAGAATGTCAAAGGTGATCTATAGCACAACCATATTCAATTGTTTGTACCTTTCGGCATCTTTCGGAAACCGAAAAAACACTTATCGGGACATTTACGTTTAGAATTGGAACAATTCTGCGCTGCACCAAATGGTGCTGTTGTGTCTCGGTGCCATCGTGTAGTTCTAGTAGATCGCCGCCGGAGGGCGCTGATGCATGCCGTCTTCACTAAAACCGCGGAGTGGTGCCTCTTTGCGTCTATTCTTTTGGATTTAACTAACAAAAGCAAGCACCCGCCAGACGGGATAACTTGGTAGTTCCAAAGCGGTTCTGCGTGATTGTTTCATGCTTGCGTCAGAAATCAAGCAACCAAGTATGTCATAGTTCGATATTATGCGCCAGAGGGCGATACATACATGTCTAGATATATGTACCCTGTCCTCTGCGTTGCGTTTACTGATTGCATTTGTTATGTTGTAGGCAACACTGAACTGCATCTAACTGGACACTTAAGCGTGATGATAGAGACCACTACAGACTGGAAGAAACGTGGTAGATACAGGAATGGATGCCACATCATAAGAAGGAAATATATTCGTTAATATTAATGTAATGTTATTACAAAAAAGAGCAGCCAAAATATTTAGATAACCGAGATACTTGCCGGAGATGAATAATCAACAACGAAAAAAACTATATCAGGCAAAAAAGAGGTTAGATCCAAAAATGCCCTTCGGCTGCTGGACTGTAGTATATACATTACGTATACAGGCTGTATTATCGATATACTAACGTTACGCCCGCCAACAAAACTATGATATACGTACATTAGCATAACATATATGTAATATCATTAACAATCAGTAATTCACAGGTTTCCATATAGCAGCACTTGATCTGATAAACACAAATGCTAATTAGTAACAATGTTTATAGTTTGATTTATTGTATTTGACCTGACTCACCACAGCATGACGGAATTAATGCTAGTCACAAGACTCGCGCGTTGTATAGTCGTAGCCCAGTACGTCTACTTCATTAGTGTACCTTGGACATTTGCAACAAATAAATACTAATTCACATGATGTATTGGTTTTTAATACTGCCATATCTTGCTTGCTAGAGACAGTTCCAACAAGAACATGTCGTTTAGTATTTAAGGAAAATATATGGTTTTTCGATGTTACGAGGGGTGGCAGTAGCCAAATAACAGTCACGACTGCCGCAGGCTCGAGTGACAGTTGTTTGACTGATAACACTCGCCGTGCCCTCTTTTAGTGTATTTGTCAGGGACCTGCAACCTTTTGGAATGGAGGGCCATATAAGTGTCTAAAACTAAGTCAGCGGGTCACACATTTCAGGTGGGCATATTAAGAATGCAGCGTGTGCGAACCCACACCACCTACTACCCCCGCTCGAAGGAAAAGAGGTCCTCTCGAGATAAAAGAGTTGCGTTCGAGGTCTCATGGGTGCAATTTGGGGGAGAGGACCTCAAGGTGGATGCAATTGGAGGTATCAAGGGAGTCTTGACTAGTGTAAAGAATGATGCTATAACTGCTCCACCACATGCCCTACACATGGCTTGCAGACCACTGTGCCATCTAAATGTCCGTCTGTCGGTCAGCTGCGTTCTCGTTTCTCATTTCACGAAGTTCATCTTCAAAAGTGTACGCGACTCGAAAGTGTTTCCATATCTATACGAATAGTATCCACACAACATGCACGGTGTCGCGCTTACATTTATCCGGGCGTTAAATTGTAACCGGGTGATGTTTATGTGCATATGTAAGACATAATATGTGGCACCAGTAGATCACGTAGTGATAAATAATATCCAGTAGTTAAATATGTTTCGTTTTTTGTGGTAATACGAGCGTTATAATTAGAGTACATAATTATAATTTGTTGTTTCAGATTCGGGACCAAGTATAAGAGTAAGTCACGTGACGTGTGCGTGGAGAGGAAACTATTTTACGACAGAAATTGTTTATGTCTGTGGGAAGCAAACATTTTATAATGTATGTATATATATATAGACCTATATATAAATATATACATATATATATAAACATACATAACGCCCGGATAAATGAAAGCGCGACAGTCGTAGCTGGTGCTATATACATTCCCCTGGATACGCGCACGCGCACGCGCAGAAACGTCACCCGGATATCATTTAACGCCCGGATAAATGTAAGCACGACAACGGTGTTAAAATGGGAATGAGGAATAGTGATGCATCTGGTGTTGTTGACTTGTACTACCATGTAGAGTAGTTAGAGACGCTCTGCGAATCGAACGAAATCGACCAGTACGAAGTAAGTTTTTAGAATTTTTTGACAACTTTTGTGCTTAGATGAATTTGTAATTTTGATAGGTATTACTAAAAGGTAATGCGGGTTTATAAAATACTAAGCGTTTAGGCGTTAATCGCATGCAAGCTTGTTTTGAAACAGATATGCTTCGCGTGAGTGGTAAAAACAGCCAGTCTACCATCACCGATACCTGCGTTAATGCCGATCTGAAGATGATTATTATATGGATACGGAGCGATATGTTTGTTGTATGGATACTCGGTTGTGCAAAAAAGTTGCAACTGTGTACCTCATAATGACTTTGTGTAACATGTAAAGGTATTATGTTAATGATGATTACGTAATGTTTATATTTAGTGGGATATGTTCAATTGTAATTTATTTGAATTTGGGAATTTTGCGTAAACAACGCAAAAGTTACGAGTTATTTTGAGATACTCAATCAAGTTATCTTGTCTATGGCAGTTGTTTGCATGTATTATTGCATACATTCTACATTCTCAAGTCATACGTATTACGTGTGGCCAGAATGATTAATTTGTGTGTGAAATAGTGTACATTATTGACTCTTTTTGTATGGATACCCGATATCACATCTTGTTGTATGCGTGCAAGTTGATTTTCTGAAATTGTCTTTGTGCCTGTATCTCTGGTCGGATTGAAGTCAGGTTGGTCAACTTAGTTGTGTCGCTGTTAGAGTTTTTATTATTAAACATTTCCCACAATTGTTTATTTATTGGTGCAAAACTGTCTTTCTGATACATATTGTTTATTTTCACCACACACTTAAAGAATGCCACCGAAACGAGTGCCCACTGCTGAGCACAGGAAGAAGGGTGCGGCTGCATCAAAACGGTGGCGGGAAAAGAAGCGTCAGGTGAACCCGGAATATGGAAAGAAGGAGACGAGCGAACAGCTGTGCGTGTAATTTTGTTTTATAAATGTGTAATCAGAAGTGGTGAAAAAATCAGCATCACATTAATTACGATAATTATTCATATGTGTATATTCTACAGATGATTTTAATTAGTATATGTTTTGCATTTATTTAAGCCATTTCAGTGTAATTATAAATGTTTAGTGTAGTTCTATGGTTAGTTATCTACTGAATAATTTTTTGGTTTTTTCCTTTTTTCACAGAAATACAGAAAGAGAGTCTCAGAGATGTCGAAGGAGGCAATCGCGCACCAACTCTTTCGTAAGGCGATAACGGCCCAGAAACGTCGATGCAGGCTTAGACAGGAGAAATTGGAGTCAAATATACAACAAACACAGAGGGCGTCACATCGCCTGGCCAACGTCCCTGAACCAAACATTGCCCTCAGTCCCAGGGGTCGAAAACAACAAGTCAATCCAAGTCAACGATTGGTCGTTGCTGTACAAAGCAGAAAAACTCAGAGAAGAAAGGTGCCGTAATATCGGAAGCAGATTCCTTCTGTGATTACTTTCAGATGGCTGAATGCAAAATTAAATTCATCCGTGTGACGTCAGCGCATGTCACAAAATGTCGTGACATCATCGGCTCATGGAAAATAACACCAGTAGATAGGCTCATGTCGGCACACGCGATGGTCGTTATTGGTCGTCAGTTATGGATCAGGGAGACATCTTGCTTCAAGGATTGCTGTTTTAAAGATGACCAATTCTCCGCTACGTGTCCAGGATGGATACATACAAAGGTGTCTGTCACTGCAACTGGTTATCAGTCAACAACAGCAAACAATGACGACACACCCGCTGAGTCACTACTCTGTGATGACCACGAGAATGATGATGACGAAGTCCCCCTCATTTTGCCATCACCCGGGGACTACATAGCCATTGTGTACGTCAGAAATGGTATCTGTCCAAGGTCATTAAGAAAGAGGATGACGAATTCTTCATCACTAGTCTTACTCCAACACGTGGCAAGTGGCGCCGGGGGAAGACCGATGATATGTACATTGACCAGGAGGACATCCACTCTAAAATGTCTGAAACAGTGTATGTCAACAAGACATTCATGGACATTTGCCCATCTGATCGGGCAAAGGTTGAACGTGTATTTGAACATTTTAGTGCAGTCTAGTGCTTTATCGATGATGTCGATGTTTCTTAGGTATTCATGTTTTGGCGACATCATATAATTGATGAACTTGCAGCAGCAATTGCTAATTCCAAAGTGTAATCTTCCATTGCTTACTAGTTTGTGTTACTTATTAATTACTGTGTAATTGTTGGTTTTAACTTCAGTTACATGTACTAATATGCCTAGTAATATGTTGATAATGTTATATGTGCTCTAACCACGTTTGTTGGTGAGAATAGCCCATACATTAGCTCCAGTAGGGTGTCGTGGTATCCATGCAACATTGTGTATCCATACAACAAAAGCCTATTATTGGACTAGTCCATTAATACAGCCGCTTGCACTATGTTTTCAATTAGAGTACATTAAATTAGTGGTGCTATTTGTTTATTACGCATACATATATGTTTGATAAGGAGTCGCTGCTGTGAGATCTGTGTGACCTTGAATAAGTCAAGTTTGGCATAAGCATAAAGAATAATACTGATTTGTATGCTCACTATGTAGCCTTGATGTGTTTACGTTGATTTCGTTATGGGTTAAGCAAGTTATACGAATAGTGATGCAGTAGGACGTCGAGTATCCAATGTGCAGATTTACAGTATCCATACAAAACCAAAGTATCCATACAACATTCACTGTTCCCACAAGTACTTTGGCATTTTCACAAGTTGTTTACGTTTTTTGTTTCGGTACGTATGATGATATTTGGTGTGCCAAGTCATAGATTTATGCATGGTTTACATTAAATATGTTTGCTTTAACAATGACGCAACATTGGGCAGTAACAGGTACTTTCTTTGTAACTGTCAACTGACAAACAAAATAAATATTTGTTTTAAAACAATATATGATGTTTGTTATACAGAAATGAGTAATTAACTATAGATTAACCATACCAAATGTTCCTAGAAAGTTTTGTTAGTTGATCAGGCCCTGTTCTTAAGTATGACGTTGATTCAACCAAAGCAGATGTTGACTATCCATACAACGTACTTCTATCTAGTGAGATAACACACACAGTCAGTCATTAGTAAATTGAAGCAGTGTGCTAATGGGATATACAACATCTCCACTAAAACATGAGCTGAATATTTAGTTAATGTCGGCTTCTCCTTTTACACTGCACTTATTGATGTGCTATCGTGTATAAATAAAACGTGAAAAAAGAAAATGTAACAACTTTGTAAGTGTGACAAATACAATAAACACAGAAAGTAAAGCCAAAAACCTTGAATGCCTCTCGTGCTTTAACATGTCGGGCATACTTACCAACAAAACCATATATAGACATAGAATAAGATACATGACACGTCGGTGTTATCTCATGCAAACCTGCGTGCATTTGTATGGATACATTTCATTATGTCATCCAAATCTGACGTGCTACTGTGGCCACAGGCATAGCTATTAATGTGTCCCATTTAGGTTTTTCTAATGTCCAATATGTATATTTTCTTGAGACAAAAGATGGAAGAGATACATTGAAGTCACTTATTCAACCATGTGCCGACCTTTCGTGAGAATCGACCATATATATATATAATATATATATATATATATATATATATATATATATATATATAGGTATATATAGGTATTAGACGTAACCGTCCAGCCAAGTCTACTCAGCACGACAATATGTTCTTATTGCATCCAGCTTCCATCTATATGCTAGGTGTGTACTGTTGTATTGTGTGTTACTTTTAAGCATGTCAACTAATTACATATATATATGTGTGTTATAGTGCGTGTCCCATTTAAAAGTGCGGTCACATCAGCCATCTGATTCTCCATCAGTTTCTGACTGCTGGAAGACGTTGAGTTGAAACTTGCCAAATGTTCATTTAACCCAGGGACTGTTACACTCTTTGGAATATCTACTTCACGGACACTGCGTTGTATTCTAGGAAACGTTTCACTGCCCCAACTGCTAGATCGAACTGTTCTACAGCTCCGGACACGACCACGCCATATATGCTCTCCCTGATTACGAGTAATCCAGCTTGTTTAGACTCAAGCTTGCTTACCAATTCTGCCCACATTTTCATGTTTGATATGATGGGTACTTCACAAGGGAACGTGTGTTCTCCTGTTTCAATCTTGACTGTTTCAACGGCAAAGCCGAGGTCTTTGTCGTTGAGGGCATACATCGTGGATGCCTTGCTCTCGTTATTGTCAAACACAGCACAAATGTGTTTGATCCTGAACTGCTCCACGAGGTGTTTCTTCAATGCTGATCAGTGTCCCGGACATGTCTATTGACTTCTTTATCATGTTATTTAAGATGTCAAACATCGCAGTCTTGGCTGACATGACATCTTCTGGCATTCCGGTAAATTCAACCTCTCGTGCATTTATATCAATGACAACTTCCAGGTCTTGGAACTTGGTTTCCTGGTCTGATTTGAATGCGTTGGCATTCAGCATTCTTAGACAGTGCAACGGCAAGCCTTTCTTCACCTCTGTGACAAACATCGACAATCTGGTGACGTTTGCTTGCACACGAGAGTGGTCAACTTTGAAATGGGGTGCTTGTTGTAAGCGACCCTGGGCACTCTCTTCCGCAGTGGACTCCATTGACAATGGAACCGCTGACAGTAGTACTCTGTAACAGAGAGTGTATCCACTCTTATCAACTCCACAAACAAACATTACTGCATACATATGTGTATGTGTGTGGGTGCGCGCGTGCGCGTGTGTTTGTGTGTGTGTGTGTGTGTGTGTGTGTGTGTGTGTGTGTGTGTGTGTGTGTGTGTGTGTGTGTGTGTGTGTGTGTGTGTGTGTGTGTGTGTGTGTGTGTGTGTGTGTGTGCTTGTATGCGCGCGTGCGTGTGTGCGTGTGTCTGTGACAAAATCACTTATTAAGTTTTACTCAGAGTAAAAAAAACGCTTTCTCCAAGTATTCGCAATTGACGATTCATTTGTAATTAAGTTCAACTGACCAGAGAACTAACCGCGTCACCCGGCAACACGCTTAACGTCGTAAGCAATCGATTTACGTTCATCTAACGAATGCTACGAATCCAAAAAACGCTCATCCAACGAGGAATTTCGAGAAAAAACAATAGTTTTCTTCCGAAGTGTGATAGATTAATTTATGAAATGTTGGCCCACACTCACTTACTCACTCACTCACTCACTCACTCACTCACTCACTCACTCACTCACTCACTCACTCACTCACACAGTCGCGCATCCTCGTATCCACGCACGCACGCTTGCATGCACGCACGCACACAAACATGCCTATTTAATCAGGTGTTACCATTATACTAGTGTCACGAATAGGCATACTACACACCATGCCATGTAGCGCAATGCAAGGATGTTTTCATTTATAACCACCCGACATTCGGGACTTTCGTTCATTCATCCCCCGATGCTTTACCTCTATGGTTGTCGAAGCTGCCCCTCTCCATCACTTCAAAGCGTCCGACAATCGGCTCCTGTTGACCAGCCAGAAAGTTCACCCCCAAAGACTGTTCACCTGAATACATTTCCTCATCTCTCTCGACCAACGTACACAAACGTTGTATAAGTGTGTCGTGTTGTGTGAGCTTATCGATCTGACTGACACGTTAACCTGCATAGAAAACAATATAATGATTTATTGTATGAACCTATAATAGGCGTCAAGTATCCGGGTAACAATTCTGCGTGCGTGCGTGCGAGCGAGCGTATGTCTGTGTGTGCGTGTGCGTGTGCGTGTGCGTGTGCGTGTGCGTGTGCGTGTGCGTGTGCGTGTGCGTGTGCGTGTGCGTGTGCGTGTGCGTGTGCGTGTGCGTGTGTGTGTGCGTGTGTGTGTGTGTGTGTGCTTGTGTGTGTATGTGTTTATGAGTGTGTATGTATGTGTGCGTGTGTGTAAATGTGTGTTTACGCGGACGTGATTGCTTGCTTGTGTGCATGCGTACATGTGTGGTGTATGTGTGAATGCAGGGCGACTCACTCTCAGGTGTGGATCTAGCGTGCAAGGAAACATATGTAACGTGTTTTGTTAACATATATTCCGTGCGTTAAGTGTTCGCATCGGACAAATGACTTTTGTACAATTACTCAAAATAACACAAACCGTCCATTGATCAGCTGCGGACATTTTTACAGAATGTCAACGATCATAGAAAACACGCGCAGTATTAAATGCGTAATACCATTCAAAGGTAGACCAAAATATCCTATGCGTTGACTCACTTTCAAACGTTGCGCGTCCGCTAAGCAGGATTCAACAC
Organism: Escarpia spicata; assembly: GCA_963995525.1. Lineage (NCBI taxonomy): Eukaryota > Metazoa > Annelida > Polychaeta > Sabellida > Siboglinidae > Escarpia > Escarpia spicata. The sequence goes on from OZ023206.1 coordinate 34,962,342, forward strand.
TGCCCAACTTCTCGAAAAATGGTTCGAGTTCTTGATCGCGTTTCTGTTGCAGAGTACACAGGAGGTCTGCATCCTGTGTTTGAATACTTGCAATCATCATCGCCATTTTTTATACCAACTTACGTCTGAAATGTTAAATAAATTATATCCGTTTAAATACGTGAAAATGTCGTTCCGTGGTGTCACGACAATGTAATTGACGGATAATACTCCTCATGTCCTTTACTCACATTATCCGGGAACTAGCAATCAAATTCAGAGATAATGTCTGCCACAGATCTGTATAAGTCCGTCTTTTTATTTGTACTAATTATTGTTTTGTTTACTTATTTAAAAATAACAAATATATTTCTATTCCGTATGTGGTATTGAAAAAACAATTACCTCAAAATATCAAAACATTATTAAAACAGTGTATGTATTTGCAATAGCAATAGTAATAATCAAATAGGGCCTGCGTAAAAATACAAATGCATAATGTGTATGTGTGTGTGTGTGTGTGTGTGTGTGTGTGTGTGTGTGTGTGTGTGTGTGTGTGTGTGTGTGTGTGTGTGTGTGTGTGTGTGTGTGTGTGTGTGTAGTAAAATTATAACATTAGCTATACGTTGGCTTCGTAACCTCTAAGAAAAGTATAATAACCAATATTACAGAAGAAAGTATATGTGTATGGTTGAAGTTGCATTTCCTTGATAAGCTTTGCTAGACCGCATTGCAGGTCTTAAACATGATCCTATATATCTTATGTCTTAAATGTGTTAATGTTGATATTTGTAGAAATACTAGTTTTACAGAGGATTGTAAAATATGTTCAATAGCCGTCAATAAGTATAATGACTGAAAATCCACATTTTAAAAGGCTTGTTACACCCCAAAATGCCCGATTTACCACCAAGAGGGCACTTAGCCACAGGAAAAATACCTCTGCACTATCTGAACAAACACATTGAAAATATACCATGCATTAAAGTATTTCATAATTGCCAAAGAGTTGCGTCAAACACTTTCTTTATTGTGTTATTTGTTGTATTTTTCTGGTCAAATAGGTGTTAGGAAAAAAACAAGTTTTGCAAGGACATTCATGTTTGCCATTTTTTTTTCATTTAGCTGGATATATCTCACAAAATATGCTTGCCATATACTAAAACCTATAATGGTTAGGTAGACAAACACAAGGGCTACTAAAAAACGTATTGCAAAACGACCGACGATACAGAAGACGTTATTGCAAGAGAACACGCCATTTATAATTATAATACTTTTTTTCGCGTTGTAACGGAGACGTTCATAACCATGACTGTTTGTGTGCTAATCCGCCTAAATATTAGTTCATTTTCGTACTGAAGACATACCTGACACATGCTTTCTGTAAATGTTGAGTTCTGCAGTGAAAATATTTTGCGAACATCATGACGCCTGAAAAGCGGGTTTTTGTTGTGTTTGTGCATACATTATTCGCAGTATTTAATCTCGCATATTCGACAGTACCAATCTACAACGGCGACCCGTTGACGTGCATGGCATGGTTGGCATACATTACCACGGGTACGGTTATGTGTTTCCATCGTTACGATTATCTCTTTTATCTCATTCGCCATGAAATCGTTGAGCAACCCGGCGATGCCGTTCGTTGGAACAGATGTAACTGCAGCGCACATTGGACAACGGAGATTCCGCGACTGTTGGTTCGCGTTGTGTACACCTTGAAGACATTTCTTACAGAAGGTGTGATTACACTGGAGCTTCTTCGGGTCAGTGAAAGCCTCCTCGCAGATGGCACACTGGAGTAGCTCCTCTAATGATGACAATTTCTCCGTCCCCTCCAGTAGTCAGACCAGCCATGACGATTGGACGATGGTGTGTTATTGCTTGTACTCTCAGAAATCCAGATGCCTCTTGATAATTGATATCTACAATAAAATCATATCATTAACATATCAAACACATATCAAATAACCACCGTTACTGTGAAGTTTGTGTGTGTGTGTGTGTTTGTGTGTGTTTGTGTGTGTTTGTGTGTGTTTGTGTGTGTGTGTGTGTTTGTGTGTGTGTGTGTGTGTGTGTGTGTGCGTGTGTGTGTGTGTGTGTGTGTTTGTGTGTGTGTGTGTGTGTGTGCGTGTGTGCGTGTGTGCGTGTGTGTGTGTGTGTGTGTGTGTGTGTGTGTGTGTGTGTGTGTGTGTGTGTGTGTGTGTGTGTGTGTGTGTGTGTGTGTGTGTGTGTGTGTGTGTGTGTGTGTGTGTGTGTGTGTGTGTGTGGTGGTTTTTGTGACGTATTTGGGGAGTATGTGATTGTGTGTGGTGTATGTACGCAAATATACGGCCATGAATGAGTGCCTGTGTATGCGAGCGCGCTGTTAGTGGTGCGTTTTGTGAAGTGTGGTGTATGTGTGCGAGCGTGCGTGCGTGCGTGCGTGCGTGTGTGCGACAGCGGTTGTGTGATGTAAAATGAAAGTAGTGTTGCCAAGCATGTGTACACAGTGTTTATCCTTTTCTGATCCTCGTCCCCGACCACGAATGCAGCAACTGAATGACATCAGACAAAATAGCTTCGGGGTATGTGTGTTTCTTACAGTGCGTCTCGTTCGTTTTCTTAGCATTGGTTACGTGCGTGGTGGGAGGGATATCACATGCTCCTCTCAACATTATGTCGCTGCTCATCTCTCCCCTTTTGAAATATACCTTCCCATTCTCTCTACAAGTTAGTTGTGGTGTTTCTTTTCTCCTTCAAACAACCACTTCTGCTATCCATGCTCTCGTTGTTGATCTTTCCTCACTGTCTCTTTGTTTCCGTGTATAGTTGACATTGTTTATACTAATCGTGGTGTGATTATTGAACAGCTGAACAGCTGAACAGTGAGTGAATGAGTAAGTGAGTGAGTGAGCTAATGAGCGAGTGAGCGAGTGAGCGAGAGAGAGAGAGAGTGAGTGAGTGAGTGATTGATTGAGTGAGTGAGTGAGTGAGTGAGTGAGTGAGTGAGTGGGTGAGTGTGTGAGTGAGTGTGTGAGTGAGTGAGTGAGTGAGTGAGTGAGTGAGTGAGTGAGTGAGTGAGTGAGTGAGTGAGTGAGTGAGTGAGTGAGTGAGTGAGTGAGTGAGTGAGTGAGTGAGTGAGTGAGTGAGTGAGTGAGTGAGTGAGTGAGTGAGTGAGTGAGTGAGTGAGTGAGTGAGTGAGTGAGTGAGTGAGGGAGTGAGGGAGGGAGGGGGAGGGGGGAGTGAGTGAATGAGTGAGTGAACAAAGTAAGCACTACACAAGTAAATTTACCTTTTACTTTAACCAAATAGCTCATTCTACAAGGCAACTTTAAATTCACAAAATCTGACCCTTGTGCAAGATGTAATCATTACCTACTTTCTAGTTGGATAGCATTATTATAAACTATCGTGTACAATTTCGCAAGTAATACGTACCCTTAATATTTTAGCTTTTGCTGTACAAATATAAGCTTCGTTTTAAAAAATCACACCACTAGCATAATTATAACAATAATCCAGATGTGTGTATTTGTGTGAGGGTGTGTGTGTGGTGTGGTGTGTGTATGTGTGTGGTGTGGTGTGTGTGTGTGTGTGTGTGTGTGGTGTGGTGTGTGTGTGTGTGTGTGTGTGTGGTGTGGTGTGGTGTGTGCGTGTGTGTGTGTGGTGTGGTGTGTGTGTGTGTGTGTGTGTGTGTGGTGTGGTGTGTGTGTGTGTGTGTGTGTGTGTGAGTGTGTGTGTGTGTGTGTGTGTGTGTGAGTGTGTGTGTGTGTGTGTGTGTGTGTGGTGTGGTGTGGTGTGTGAGTGTGTGTGTGTGTGTGTGTGTGTGTGGTGTGGTGTGTGTGTGTGTGTGTGTGGTGTGGTGTGTGTGTGTGTGTGTGGTGTGTGTGTGTGTGTGTGTGTGTGAGTGTGTGTGTGGTGTGGTGTGTGTGTGTGTGTGTGGTGTGGTGTGTGTGTGTGTGTGTGTGTGTGTGTGTGTGTGGTGTGGTGTGTGAGTGTGTGTGTGTGTGTGTGTGTGTGTGGTGTGGTGTGTGTGTGTGTGTGTGGTGTGGTGTGTGTGTGTGTGTGTGTGTGTGTGTGTGTGTGTGTGTGTGTGTGTGTGTGGTGTGGTGTGTGTGTGTGTGTGTGTGTGTGTGGTGTGGTCTGTGGGTGTGTTTGAGTGTGTGTGTGTGTGTGTGGTGTGGTGTGTGTGTGTGTGTGTGTGTGTGTGTGTGGTGTGTGTGTGTGTGTGTGTGTGGTGGTGTGTGTGTGTGTGTGTGTGTGTGTGTGTGTGTGTGTGTGTGTGTGTGTGTGTGTGTGTGTGTGTGTGTGTGTGTGTGTGTGTGTGTGTGTGTGTGTGTGTGTGTGTGTGTGTGTGTGTGTGTGTGTGTGTGTGTGTGTGTGTGTGTGTGTGTGTGTGTGTGTGTGTGTGTGTGTGTGTGTGTTCTTTGTCTTAATTCCACACCATCAAAACTTAAATGTGGTTGTTTGGTATATATTCGCTTTATTTCTGTATCGTTCCATATTATTGTATCCCCACCAGCTGGGTGACCATGTACTATTCCATCCGAATAATCAAATAACATTTTACAATACACTGTACACCCAAATAAAAATCACATACACGCGCGTGCACACTCACGCACGCACGTACCGCACACACACAGTGAAATTATTTTCGAAAACAAAAACTGATATTTGTAGAGAATATTATGTTTATTAATCAAATATGACAGCCAATTATACTTTTGTCTTCCCAATATTTTAGAAAAAAGAAGTATTTTTCAAAAAGGCCAATAGTTAGAACGCCATTGTGTTTCCTTAGTTTTGTAGAGAGGCAGTACTTTTGCTATTTTTAGGATACGAACACGAACGGGTAGCACATCAACAGAAAGCGTTAACAAATTAGGAGTAACCTATTATTTGCGAAACGGTACATAATTTTTTTTAATAATATTACCTAACTAGGAATGAGCAAATGATTAAAGGTTAATTACTTTCGTTTGGGTCAAATTTCTAATTTTAAAGTTGGAATGCGAGTTTATTTACGATAATTATTGTTAATTATTTTTTTATGAAAGTGAATCTACAGCATCAACTCTATTTACTTATTTGATCATACTTGGTAACGTATGTGTCATTTTGGGATTTGAAATATTATTCCATAATTCCATAATTGTTGGGCACCGACATCTTTGGCACCGTTTTATGTCAAAACATAATTTTACCTGAAAAAAAGTGATATAGATATATATTATATATATATATATATATATAACACCGTTTATAAAATTTTATAGACGGGTTTATGGCTTTGTATTTATATTTGTTGTTACTCCATATAATTAACCTCATTCTTGTAGTGAATGAGTTGTCTACAAATAAGCTAGCTTATTTGTAGACAACAAATAATTCTTATTCTTATTCCTCTCAGGAATTTTGCCAGTAATGGGAGGAAGGGGGGCAAGATACAGAAACTGTAAGAGGATGGCGATCAACGCACTAGTTGAGCAGATGTGTGAGGAAGAGGGCGTGGGATTCATAGATTTATGGGGGTACTTTGTTGGGAGAGAAGATATGTACATGAGAGATGGCCTCCATCTAAGTGGAAAGGGGGCAGCAGTATTCTCAAAGAATCTGCTGCGATCTGTTGACAGCGGGACAGGTTGCATCTATTTAAACTAAATTCGCAGGGGGGACTCAGAGAAGCCTGAAACTGGAGGCATGGATAAAGACAGCAAACTCTAGTATGATTATTCTAAATGTACAAAATGTGTCGTACATAACATGTGTGGTCCATCACTCTGTAATCTCGATGCACCTGGCTGTGCACAATATGTGACTATTGTATATATTATATGTGCACAGTGGCAATCCCTGTGTTAATAAATTTGATTGCCCAATACCAACCTACCCTATAGTTGGCGTAAATTCAGTACAAACAGAGAAAGGGCTGCATGAACATAACACGGATACACCGGGAATAGGGGGGGGGGGGGGGGGGTACCGAGTAGAGTAGTACACGAAAAAGACAGCAACAATAATTAAGCAAAGAACAGTCTGGAAAACTGCTCTGAAGCTGGGTATAAATGTCTTTGTTTAAATGCAAGGAGCATAGTAAACAAAAGAAATGAAGTAAACATTATGGTAAAAGATATTGACCCTCACATAATAGGTATAACCGAATCATGGGCAACCACCGATATATCAGATGCCGAATTGGGACTGACAGGATATGTAATGTTTAGGAAAGATAGAATAGGAAGAAGGGGAGGTGGAGTTATTTTATTTATTAAAGAATCTATCCAGGCTTATGAAATAAAATTAAACAGAGAAGCAGATTGCGAAGAAGCTATTTGGTGTAACATAGTTACAGGAAACTCAACGTTAACCGTTGGCTTAGTTTATCGAAGTCCAAACATAAGCATAGAAGAGAATGAAAAATACAAAACGCTATAAGGGAAGTGTTATTATGGGGGATTTTAACCATGGGCATATAAAATGGAAATCTCTACAGAGTATGGGTAGTGAGGACCACAAGTTTATAGTTTTAGTACAAGATAGTTTCCTTTCTCAACAAGTGCTAGAGCCAACCAGGGGAGAGAATGTGTTAAACTTAATTTTGTCCTCACAGAATGAATTAGTTGATAATGTTAAATTGTGTGAGCCTCTGGGAAGTAGTGATCACAACAAGATACATTTTACCATCAAAGTAAAATCAGAAAGAAATAATAAAAAGCAGTTCAGGAGATATTTCCACAAAGGAAGATATAAGGAAATGAGGAAATATTTAGCAAAGATAGACTGGAATAACACACTGAAGAATAAGACAGCAACAGAATGCTGGAATATCTTAAAGAATGAAATAGAGTGCATCGTAGATAACAAGGGAAACGGACCAGAAAGAAATATTTATCGAAAGAAGCCATTAGAAAAATTAAGTATAAACAAATGATGTGGAAGTCATATAGACGTACTAGAAATGAAGAAGACTACAATATTTATAAAGAAGCACTTAACCAAGCTACACCTGAAATTAGAAATTCAAAGAGAAGCTATGAACATAAATTAGCTTGTAATATAAAACATGACAGCAACAGTTTTTATGCGTATGTTCGAAGCAAACAGAAAGTTCAAGATAAGGTCGGTCCTCTAGAAGATAGTGCTGGAAATATAATATCAGAAGGATTCTTAATGGCAGAAGACCTGAATGAGTATTTTAGTTCAGTGTTTGCTAGAGAAGACACTAGTTCACTGCCAGTACCAGAGGCTAAGTTCAAGGGGGCAGAATCAGACTATTTAACACAGTTAATTGTAACCCCAGAAATGGTAGCTAAGAAAATTAGGGCTATGAAGGATAACAAATCACCTGGAGTGGATGGTATTCCAACCAAACTACTATTGGAAACTGTAGAACAAATTAGCATACCGCTTGCAACAGTATGTACTTGTCATTAGAAGAGGGAGTGGTTCCTTTAGAATGGAAAGAAACAAACATTATACCGTTATTTAAAAAAGGTTCGAGAAACAAGTCAAATAATTATAGACCAGTTAGTTTAACATCGGTGATTTGTAAATTATTAGAAAGACTAATTAAAGATCACATGGTGGATTTTCTTGTTAAACATAACTTGATAAACCCATCTCAACATGGGTTTCAAAAAGCGAGGTCATGCTTAACAAATGTGTTATGTTTTTTGGAAGATATCACTAAGTGGGTAGATGATGGATCACCAGTAGATATCATTTACTTAGATTTTCTAAAAGCTTTCGACAAAGTGCCACATCAGATATTACTGCTTAAACTAAAGGCCCATGGCATAGGAAATGGTATAATTAACTGGATAGAAAAATGGCTGATTGACAGAAGACAACGGGTAGTTGTTGATGGGGAGGCTTCAAACTGGAAATCAGTTTTGAGTGGGGTTCCACAGGGATCATTACTGGGACCTATATTATTCTTAATATATATAAACGATTTGGACGATGATATAGCTAGCAAGGTTTTGAAATTTTCAGATGATACAAAAGTGTATAGAAGGATTAAAAGTGATGGAGATAGACAGCATTTACAAGATGATCTTGACAGGTTAATGAAATGGTCTGAAAAATGGCAAATGTTAAATTTTGGGAAATGTAAATGCCTTCACACAGGACATGGGAACGAATATGTAGAATATACAATGGGGGGAACTGTACTAAGTACTACTGTAAAAGACAAAGACTTAGGGCTGACAATTAGTGCTGACATGAAGGTTTCAGAGCAGTGTGGAATTGCAGCTTCAAAAGGAAATCAAATCCTTGGATTGATTAGGCGAAATATAGCATGAAGAAAAAGAACTAATAATACCGCTGTACAAAACAATAGTTAGGCCTCATTTAGAATATTGTATACAAGCGTGGAGGCCATACCGCAAGAAGGACATAGATATGCTAGATAGAGTACAGAGGAGAGCGACTAAAATGATACAAAAACTGAGGGATCTTAGTTATGAAAAACGCCTAAAAGAATGTGGTTTAACAACACTAGAGACCAGGAGATTGAGAGGAGATCAGATAGAAGTGTTTATAATATTGAATGGTTATGAACATATTGATAGAAATATGTTTTTTTCAGTTAAGAAAGATAGAAAGACTAGAGGACATGAAGTTACGAGAGTAAAGGAACAGTGTAGATTAGACGTAAGAAAGTTCTCATTTTCACAAAGGACTGTGAATAAATGGAACAGATTATCTGATGATTGTGTGGGTGCTAGTAGTGTGAATATGTTTAACAATAAAATCTACACATACCTCAGAAGGGCTGGATATATGTAAATAAAAGGGTTGGACTCTCGATAAGCCAGAGGGCTTCCTTGTCCACCTGCCATCTAGAGTTAATTCTCTGGATGGCAATCTTGTTAAGATGTCCCCCAACGGATGATTGAGAACTAATGTCAGTATGCCAAAATCCCGCGTGACACAACTGATCCAATAAACGGCTTTGTTTACCAGGCTAAGATTTCAGTTCTGCGAGTCATTTGACTTTTCTATTTTGCGAAAAAAAATCGATTTTGTTTAAGTTTTATGTGTTTTTATACCAGTATATTTTGCGGTGAATGTAGGTTTATCTATACAGTGTATGTTGTTGATATTTGTTTTTGTAATCCGTTTGATTTTTTACGGCTGTGATCCGTTTATTTGTTCCAGCAGCAGAATGCCCCTGACATTGACAGTGACATGAGTCGAGTGACTGAAGTGAAGAAAGCTAGGCATAGCCTCAATTTACAATGACAGCTGCTCAAGTTTCCGCACTTTCGAGATGTCATCCTCATCAATAAAGTCTACTAGTCTTTATTAGGATTACGGTTGACATTTCTGTTTCGCATACATTTAATATACTTTGATTTCTTTTGCAGTTTTCCTCTGTTTCGACTTGTTTGGTCACTTCAAGATCTTATTCTGGAAGTAAACAACTTAGTCTGAACTTTTGTCGACCCCTCGCTCGGATTCGACCTTTCAACAGCCGTCGGGCTTTGGTGTTTACGAATCGACACAACGACACGTGTTGCGCTTCCTTTGAGCATGTGATTTTGATGAAATGCCTTATCTGCTCTGAAAAAATATATGATAACATTGATATATAATTTACACACTTGTTGTCATTATTGACATTTCGTATAACGGTCCCCTATAACTTTAAGCAATAACCTTCAGTTTGCTGGTTTGTTGCTATTTTCATGACATCAGCAGTTATAGTTGGCCATAGCTTCGTTGCTCGTTTAGAATCGGCAACTGGAAGTCGAGATGATATGCTTTCAGGTTTGGACTTGATCACATGCAAGGTTTAATTTCTCTATAAACGGGGAGGTCGTGTTGATTCGATGCGACAGTTGTTACCCTACATTATCCGGGAGAAGCCTCAAATAATTTTTCTTCACGTAGGTGAAAATGACATTTCAGTTGAGTCACGCAATGGGTTTACACGTAGCTAGAGAAATTATTGCTCTAGCGAATTAATTAATTACACAATCCTCATGTAGTCGTTTGTTTGTGGGTGAACTCCTTTATCGATTTAAAGGCCGGTATATACACTCATATTAACACCAAGTGTTGTATAATGATCAGGTACAAGCAGTGAATGCCGAGTTGAAGCGACATTTCCATATTTCCTTTATGTGGTGATATTTGCATAACATTTATGATACTGGCACATAGTTTGCCATATGTCCATTTTGTTTTATCATTACAATTGGTAACATTTGTCGGGAATAATTGTTTATAATTGCAGATCATTTTCTTTTATAATTATCACTATGAACGTTCACTTAAAAAAATTGTTGACATTTTGGCACATATTAACTTTCACTTGGACATTGAACAGAGAGAAGAAAACACTTAAACTTTGTCACTGCTTATCAGTGGCCATGGCCTTGGCTTGTAGTAAGCAATTTGGCTACTTGTGCTTTCTCTCTGTTATATTTTTTCAGCATGCCCAAACATAAGGCGCCACAGCAAAAAACTCGGGTGATAACTCGGCGCGGATTGCTGACAACGCTGTGCCGTATGACGCGACTGAACTCGAGCGCATCATCACGGCTCATGTTACCAACTCTCTAGCCGACAGTGTCAAGCTGTCGGTGCAGCAGGTTCTTCGCAATCACCAGCCTCAACCTCTACCAGCAGTGGCCAGCACATCAGGAGTTGAAGGTCAGGAGCCTCACCCCTGTGTCGTTGATGTCGGGTTGGGAGTCTGCAGGTATTATTTCTGACACATCTAATCCTATGTTAAATGTTGTCGGTATTATTTCTGACACATCTAATCCTATGTTAAATGTTGTCACATCGTTTGCACAAAATCAAAACACCCCCCTCTCTTCCTCCATGCCTCTGGATGCGCTCATCCCCGAATCAACAAAACAAAAAATCTGATCAGATGAGTATGTTGACCTGGCTCAGCTACTGAAGCCATCTGCCCCAGCCTTATGTCTCCAACCAAAACAAAGAACAAAGATTACCAGCATAGACCAGTGGTGCTCTGCTTTTAATATTTTTATGGCAATTTTTTTCACAAAATTCCCCACACAAGCGCAAGCGATCCTTAAGTACTGCGAAACAGTTTGTCGCATCGAGAAAGCAGGAGGAGATTGTATTTCTTTTGATGAAAATGTGCGCATCCAGAGGCAGCACAACCCCACTACATGGGACACGTTCAATACCGAGCAATATGTAGTAGCTATGTCCAAACCACCCAAGCAGCCATCCACTTTCACTCCTAGTCAACGGGTTCCACGGGGTTTCTGTTTCAAATTCCATGCTGGTCGTTTTTGTTCGGGTTGCCAGCACAGCCACATGTGTCCGGGGTGTGGGGGTCTTCACCCGAGTTACAAGTGTCATGCCAGCACAGCCACATGTGTCCGGGTGTGGGGGTATTCACCCGAGTTACAAGTGTCATGCCAGCACAGCCACATGTGTCCGGGGTGTGGCGGTCTTCACCTGAGTTACAAGTGTCATGCAGCATGAGAGCGCACATACGCACCACATTCTTCCCAACAACAGATGCGTGGTAACTATGATGCCTTTCATTCCCAATCGTTTCGGACCGATCTCCAGTTCACCACCCAGTCGTACAGGCCAGCTGTCTCCTAGGAATTCTTTCTCTTTCAAGCGTCCACAGCACATCTCGCGATACTCCCTTGTTCGCCGGGCACCGTCTTTCACACAATCATCTTCCACCAGGATGGGTTCCCCCAACACCCATCAATATTAAGGAACTTCAAGTTGCACTTGGTTGTATTGACATGGCAACACGCCTTTATTTGGTGCGTGGTTTCACGTATGGTTTTTCAACAGGTTTTTTCAAGGGGTCATATGTAACAGGCGAATTTATAATCTATCTTCGGCAATCGCTCAGCCTACAGTTGTTCAAGCCAAAATTGATTCAGAGGTTGCAGCTGGCCGAGTGCAAGGTCCTTTCCCATCCGCACCCATACCTCATCTTGTATTGTCACCAATTGGTTTGGTCCCCAAGAAACGTCCTCGTCAGTTCAGGCTTATTCATCATCACTTATTATTCCCCCCCGTGGCATCAGTCAATGATGGCATCCCTGATGAATCAGCTCGAGTTCATTATACCACTATTGATGAAGCAATTGCAATGATCCGTTTATTAGGACGAGGTTGTTTTATGTTCAAAACTGACATTGAAAAAAGGCATTAAGGATTATGCCAATTGCACCACGAGAACACTACCTTCTTGGTTTTCATTTCTATTATGTTGACACCTGTCTGCCGATGGGGCTTAAATCTAGCTGTACATTTTTTGAAACTTTCAGTTCAGCACTTGAACTTGTTACTCGGCAACAACTGCGTATTCTTTACATTTTACACATGTTGGATAACTTCATGATATTATCGCGCTCGGAAGAAATGTGTCGGTCACAATTACTTTCTTTTCTGGATTTGTGTAAACATATAGGAGTAAAAGACTTTCCAGCCTTCTACTACTCTAACATTTCTAGGCATTGAACTTGATACACTTGCGTTCCAAGCTCGTCTGCCCCTGGATAAGCTAAATAAATGTAAGACTTTCACTAATGATGCGCTTACAAAGAAAAAAATAAGTTTAAAACAATTACAGAAAATTTCCGGTTTGCTACAGTTTGCATGTTTTGTCGTAATTTCTGGAAGTTGTTTTTAACGGCGTTTATTCAGCCTTTGCATTAGGCTTACGAAACCCTACCAACATGTGAGAATTTCAGCAGAGGCACGCAAAGAATTGCTGATATAAAAAAATTCTTGTCTGCTTTCAATGGGACTGCTGTTTATTTTCAAGTACGATCCATGGGTTGCAGCAGAATGTTTCCATTTATTCACAGATGCAAGTGGTTCGGGTTATGGCGCTGTCTTTGGCTCACGCTGGTTATTCGGTGAATGGCCTGCGACTTGGAAAATTCAGCCCATCTCATTCCTTGAGCTTTTCCCCATCATGATCAGCATACATATCTAGACCCCACAACAGCGTAACAAACGTATTATAATTCACACAGACAACCAGGCTTTGGAACATGTGGTTAATAACTCCACGTCCATAAACGCTAATATGATGGCTCTTGTCGGGAAATTGGTAACCACGTGTGTGCAATTCAATGTGCAGGTATGTGCCAAACATCTACCAGGAAAGTCGAACGTGCCAGCAGATCTTCTGCCTCGCTTACAGATTATCAAGTTCCGAGAACAGGCGCCGGGGTCCGATCGCCTACCAACTCCCATTCCAGAACACATGCTGCCATCGAATTGGTCCCTCACCTAATTCATCTGGTACAGCATTCTCTGGCACCATCAACAATACGAGGATATGAACATTCGCTCTCTTTCTTTCCAATGTTTTTAACAAGGTATCAGTTGTTGATCCACTTACCCGTGCCATCTATTTTCGTGGCACTTTTTGTTGCTTATCTTTACCAACAAAAATATGCTTACAGAACAGTTGTTTCCACGTTATCAGCAATATCGTATCTTCATCGATGTTACAACCTTCGCGGGCCTAGTTTTTTTGGAAGTTTTCTGGTTAAGAATTCGTTGCGAGGAATTAAGAATTTAGCAGCAGTCCCAGATGCCAGGATGCCAATTTCTTTGCAATTGTTACATAAACATCAGTTCAGCACATTTGTACTTCACCTTGGTTACAAACGCTTTTCCAAGCTATGTATCTTCTGGCCTTTTTTGCTTTTCTCAGGGTAGGGGAAATGACACTGTCTCACCGAAGAGTACAGAATATCTTACAGCTCAATAATGTCCTTTTTTAACCTAGTGTTAAGGCCATGTTTATAACATTTCATTGTTATAAACATTCCACGGGTCGGCCGCACAACATTGTAGTACATGAACGTCCAGGTAACCACTGTCCTGTTGTCTGCCTTAGAAATTACCTGGCATACAGAGGTAACTCACCTGGACCACTTTTCATCCTACCCTCTGGTCGCCCAGTGTCACGTGCAATGTTCGCGAATACTATGAACAAGTGTTTGCAATTCATTGGAATAAATGCATCTCCGTACAAAACACATAGTTCTAGAATCGGTGCAACATCTCATGCGGCACGAATTGGTATGTCTGATGCCCAGATTAGATATATGGGTAGATGGAAATCTGATGCTTTCCTGTCATATATCCGGCTGCCACCATCTGCAAAGCAGATGGTTTATGGCCGGTGGCACCCACATTTGGTTGCTTTTTAGGTTTATATTCGGGATTGGCATGGTTGGACTTAATTTAACCTGTAGAAGAATGTCTAGTCGTTAAAATGCAACTGTGGGACTAGTCACTAGGTTTTGTTTGTATGTCTTGATGACAGTAATTAAACAGCAGCCTAGGCCAGTATTTCCATCATGTTTTTATTCCTTTGGCCGAAGGTCCAAGGGACTATTGCCATCACTCTGCGACCGCCGTCCGCCGTTAGCTGCCGTATCTCAGAAACCGTTCAGCAACTTGTTCTCAAATTTTGCATAAACATATCTTAGGGCACTGCCACTATGTACGAGAAATCTGTATTTGATTGAATCATTTTAGGGGCTCCCTATGGCTTCTAAGGACCTAAAAACTTGTAAAAATGTAACATTTTGCCTTTTTTTTAACTGTTCACCAATTTTTTTCTAATTTTGCATAGATGTATCTTAGGGTGCTGCCACTATATACAAGAAATCTTTATTTGATTGAATCATTCTAAGGGCACCTAAGGGGCCCCAAAATTGCAAAAGTTTTACATTATCTAGTGATGTGGTTTTGAGAAGGGCCCTTGAGACTACACCCATCAGTAGATTTTGTTTATTGTGCCAGAAAGCCAGCAGCATGACTAAACTCTGCAGCCTAGTGCTAGTGTTCCATTGAGACCTTGACTAATCTTTGGTTACAGGGCCCAGGCAGAATAGACACACTTGACCCCTGTTAGACTGAACAGTTGCTTAAAACTGTTAAACTGTATCTTCAAAACTATTGATTTTTTTAAATAATTGCAAGTTGTGTTTATTTTGATGTTCATTTAATTATTATAAAATGGTGTGACTGTGGTGTATATTGGTTAAAGATGTATTGTCTGTAGAAACCTACAGGTGACAAACATATAAAATTTATATTCTGGACAACTATAGAGTGAAATATCCTACATTTTATTGATATCAAATGCATTCTACTGTTCTGTTTACGCTTGCCATGCATTGTGTAGACATGGTACTGTGTAAATCAATGGTATCAATATAGACTAATAATTTTCTCAATATAGTTGACACCTGAAACAACCAAATGTCAACTATTAGAAGAGTTGACATAGTTCCGCTATACACAAGCAAGAAATCTGTATTTGATTTAATCATTCTAGTGTCATCAGCATATAGTAGAACATACATGTTCTACATCATCATCACTAAGGTTGTTGTAAATTTCACCAGCTGCCATGTCAAGTCCGTTATAATTGTGACTAACAGTGTTCAACATTATTCAGGTAAATAGCAAATAACAAAGGACAGTTTTCTCCTTGCCATAACTCTACATCACATGAGAAGAAGGCTGACACAGCCTGGCCCTGATTTATACATGATTTAGCATTTTTGTACATGTTGTATACAACTTTCAACACATTCCCATTAATAGCGCATGAATTTATCTTAGACCACATTGAGGACCGGTCTACTAAATCAAATGCTTTCTTATAATCAATGAAGGCACAATAAATATTGTTGCGTCAAGACAAATACAATTCAACCAATACCCTTATCTGAACCCTGCCTGTTCTTCACCTATTACATTCGCTTTGTTTAGGTATGTGGTCAGTCTGGTGTTCTGAACAATCACTAAGGATTAATGAACACTTGTGCAGAATGTCACCCACTTGGCAGGTTTAATTGATATATTCAGCAATGAGGACACTGCTTAGGCCTCACTATGGACACTGTCACTCACAGTGTTGTGTATTGTCTTAGTTGGTGCATTGAGCTAATCTACTTGACCATGAATCAGTGGTGGCTCGGGTTGTGTATTACACCCAGATGTGGAGCTAAGATTCTCTGCCTGCTATTGTTTGATGATTCTCTGACTAATCTGTAATTGGTCACTGGCAGTAGCTTGTGTCAACAGACAGCATTAAGCCAATAGACCCCTGTTAAACTGGACAGTTGCCTGTAGGTTTTAAACTATGTCAAACAGTGAATCTACCTTTTGCTCTCAAATAATCTGTCCTCTTAGTTTTACATATGAATACACAATCTGGCATAACTTGATAAGTCTTTATAGCAGCACATTTGTACTTCCAGTGTATCATTGCAACATAACATACATATTACATTATGTGTGCCACATTTGAATGTTGTGCATGTAATATTTCCGTGCAATCCATTTGCATATATAATGTAAAACTTCAACAGCCGTTTTCTTCATTTTCACTTTTTGATCCCTACCATGTTCAATGCTCCATAACTTCGCCAATTTTTATAGCAGCTATATTTTTTGAAATCGTGTAAAGCACCCTACCCAACCTTTACAAGGATGTAAGAAAACAATGTTACAATTTTTCCGACTTATCACTCATTTGGTCAGCCGGGGTCACATATGCAACTGTGGAACTAGTCGCTAGGTTTTGTTTGTATTTCGTAATGACAGTAATTAAACAGCAGCCAAGGCCAGTATTTCCATCATGTTTTTATTGTTTCAGTTTATCATGTACATTTTACATGTAAATTCAGCGACATAAATATATATATATATATATGTGTGTGTGTGTGTGTGTGTGTGTGTGTGTGTGTGTGTGTGTGTGTGTGTGTGTGTGTGTGTGTGTGTGTGTGTGTGTGTGTGTGTGTGTGTGTGTGTGTGTGTGTGTGTGTGTGTGTGTGTGTGTGTGTGTGTGTGTGTGTGTGTGTGTGTGTGTGTGTGTGTGTGTGTGTGTGTGTGTGTGTGTGTGTGTGTGTGTGTGTGTGTAGGTGTATGAGACATGCTGCTTCACTGGAAATGTTTATTCGATCTCAGAATGCAGCGTTAAGTAGGAGTACATTTGTCAAAACACTAATAAATGCATTCAAGTACACTCTACAATTATTTAGATTTCCAAACCCTTTAACATAATAGTACAATATCAAATATTTGTTTTATATTATGTATTTCTGCTAAACATAACAACTGGAAAAGTAGTTTACAATGGAAATTTGAGTATAATTAATTTAATAGTAGAAACCTTTCATAAAACAACGGCGCCGAAACGAACAATATTCGCCCGTACTTGTCGTGTCGGCAACGATACCATTTCGGCGACGATGCAATTTCAGGGAATTTGTTTTTAAAACGCCGCCAGTGCGATCGAATTGTCCCGCCGAAACTACCAACTTTTGCTACGTAGCCGAAGCGGTAAGGCAGCCAAAGTTTCGTAAATGCAAAAACGGAAAATGAAAAACGGGTGGCACTGCAGTCGTATTTCGTTTTTCGTTTTCCGTTCTGATGCAGTGAAAACGAAAAACATTTTGTTTTACTGTTATTTCGTTTTTCTAAGATGTATTAGAAATACCGCGAAAAGTATATTGTATTCATTTTTCGTTTTTCGTACTTCAAATAAGAAAACGAAAAACGAAAATTATTTGCTTTTTTCCTTGATCGTTCGCCAATTTCAAAACGTAAAAGGAAAAGACGGTATATACACGGACCACCTAGAATGAGACTAGTTATTGAGATCGTCCGGTCGAAGTAGCGCTTACGGCTAATTGTGTCTTTGATGTGGCAAGTGGATACAATAGTTTCTGAACAAGCATAATAAATTTAGGGTGTTACTAAAACACCTAACAGATCCATTATTATATCCGATTATTCGGCTCTTACAAAAACTTATTAAAAAACGCCCAGATATAAAAATTGTGTTGCGCACACAATTGTATACCATGAATTAGGTATCTCTTTACAGCTCACGTGGTAATCAGTCATTTATATCCATCACTGCCTGCCGCCGGGTAGTCATTTTAAATACAGCGGTGTGAACTTACATAAACATATTAAAAAGTTTAATAAACTGACTAATCAGTCATGTACACATCTAACTAACACATACTTCCAAACATTATGTTTACCGGTTTTTCTAGAAATTGTGATTTGTATTTACCATGACAGTTATCAATGAACATAAATTGGTTCTGTATTATCTAACCTCATCAATTATTCGTGTCAACATTTATACAATAAATTGTATTACGTTTATCTTAGTCATTATCAGCAATAATTATGCTACTGTACCGTCACTCTATAACTATTTGCCATGTTCATTCTGTGTATAACCAAATCTACAATAAGATATCCAGTCACGCATATATATAATTATATAGTACTTGTGTTTAGACTTTGTTCAACGTTCCGCAAACTTGTTAAGGTGCGGGCGAAATTTAGTCCGGTTATATCTCTGCGGGCCAAAGCTTTTAATCATATCGATAAACCATTTATTTTCGTGGGTGCTCGTAAAAAGCATGTGTTTTCTGTTAACCTAAACCACATATAAACCAGAAATTAATTACACTATTTAAACGCCACATAAAAACAACGTCTAAATAAAATGGCAATATTAAATTATATTACAAAATAGGACTAGTACTGACTGGAGAGAGCAGCGATATTGAAGATAACGAAACAATTTTCAAAGAGTATCGAATGTGTTCTTGATGTGATCCGTCGTTGTGAATTCTGATATCGCATAACCAAATGCTGCCGAAAAATATCAACCATTTTTACGCTGTATCAAGCAATGAAACAATCTTCGTGCAAACCCCTAATAGCCTATAATGTTGCAGTCTTATAGAGATTTTCCTGCAAAGCTGCTTTGTCAACTCCAAATAATTGCGACAATTTTGGCAACGTCAGGGTGAACGGTAAATGAACTAACAAAGAAGAAGCGAAGTCGTGAAATCGACCACAGAATGCGACGTGTAGGATATCCCAAACACCAACAAACACTGGTTTGGCAGTTGTGTGACATATCCATTTTGGGTTCCTCGTGGCAATTTTCAATTCATGGCATGGGTCTCGCGAGCCAGCTGGAAATGTGGCCCGCGGGAATGTTGACTTAGTTCTTTGACTTTCTTGTGGATTTTACTGCTTGTTTTGCATAGGCGTCGGAACCAGGGGGTTGGAGGGCTCAGCCTCCCAATAGTTTAGGTGGGGGCTGGATATAGGATTAGCCCTCCAATATTTATGAAAAGGTGGTGGACTTTGGGGTGCAAACTGAGGACTTTGGTCAGCCTTGCGGTGGGGGAGGGTGCAAATTCATGTTTGTGGTGAGCCTCAAAGTGGATGTTTTGGCGAGCGTCGGTTGGGGGGGAGGGGTGCTAATCGAGGTCTTGGAGAGTTGCAACCCCCATCCAATATTCACCGTGTTCTGACGTCAGTGGTTTGAGTTTGGTTTTGTTGTGTGGGCTTCAAAAAATTCGTGACCTTTGGCAACACTGGATGCCTTTATGTTTAATGCATGGGTCCATGGCTGGTGACGCTTACTGTACGTATGCGGTCTTTGAAGGATATATATTTGAATATGGATTGATTAATGACATTGCATGTGTTAATAGTGGAACATAATCGTGTTAGTTATGCTTTATATAAATAAGTAAATAATATACAATAACTATAACCTGTTAGATCCTGCAGTGATACAGTGTATTTAGATTATTATAAAATACATAAATCGTAAGCAACATAAAACATTAATTAAAACTTAAGCTCCTGGGAAAAATCAACAAACCGGAGCTGCTTCCACAACTGGTTTAGCGCATCACGAGTACGTTATATGCGTTAAATTATGTAATGTTTGAATATTTTTAATAATATTAAAAACCATTTTTGATTTGTAACATTTCGTATAGAACATTCGTTTTGTATATTACTTCGTTTGAATCACACCAGCCTGCCACACACGGCGAACATCATATGCAAACACATTATGAATTGTGTTACATTCATTTAGTATGTGACGGTAATTTGCGCTACTATTTGACCATGGATTTTCAATATATATATTGGCAACACTGCTTATAATCGATAAATTGTGGTTTATGGCTGTATTAATAAATGTTGTGAACCTTTGCTTTAAGATTACCAATAATAGTAAACTGTCCGATAACAATGAAATAATGTCACGGTATATAAGCGGTGCTAGCCCCCACGACTTCCTTTTCGCCATGCTATGCATATAGTGCTAACACTCCTACTCTGGAGATCCCTTTGGGAGTTCCATAGTAAGAGCAGCAATATTGTTTTAATAAATTGCATTTTACAATCGTACTAATATGACCAAAATCGGTTATGAACATATTGAACCCTTTCCAAAATGTAGTAGTGGCATCGGCGACTAAACTATCCTTATTAACAATGGATATATGATTGCCCAGGTTTACAGCATCCTGAACATGATACAACACGGTGCCCCTGAATACCACAGTTCTGTTGTCAGGTTTACAACTACGACCTTTAAAATCAGATAATTAATTTTATTTGCTTTTAGAACTGTTAACATTTACGCTGAATTAATTTGCATTTTTTTTGCAAATCTCCATTAAAACTTTCAGTCCGGATCTTGTGGGTATTAGCAATGTGGTCTGCGTATCCAATACCAACCAATACTGGTTGCCCATGTGGCATCCAACACCACTGTTTTCTAACTGTTCAAACAATCCATCCTTACATACATGCCAACTCTTACGGATCACCCGTAAGTCTTACGGATTTTCTAAGATTTGACGGTCTTACGGGCGTAGGACAAATTCCTTACGGGTAACGCGTTTTCATGTACTTAGTTGTTTTATTATTATTTGGTTATACGACTCGTTATCATCAAACTAAATTATCCTTCCTGAATCGAGAAACGACCATTTGTCCAGATCATTTTAGTGGAGTTCAGTGCGCTAATCGAAGTCTCGCGAGATGCGAAGAATATATCCCAGATTGCAGTGCAGATACCTTTTTAGCATGCGCGGCAAACCATCTAGCGAAAATTCGTACCGCATGTAAATTTCGAAGAAGATGGAGATTCCGGCGAGCAAGCGAAAACAGAAGCAGTATGCCGGGACGTATAAGTCCAGTTGGAATGGCTTGTTTAAAGGCATCATTAGTGAAAGTAAGTTAGGGAGCAACTACGCATGGTGTACTGTCTGTTGTCGAGACATTAAAGTGGCCGCCTCCGGCGTGTACGATGTGCGCGAGCACGTTAAATCGAAGACGCACGAACGACAATTGCAGTGTTCGCAAGTAACCAGCTTTTTCAAGCCCAAGTCTACGGACTCCACCGACTCGACCACAAAAGCGGAGGTATTGTTTTCGTTCTTTGTGGCCGAGCACAACCTGCCCGCACTTTTGGCAGACCATTTTACCGACCTGGCCCGCCAAATGTTCCCAGATAGTGAGATCGCTAAGCGATTCAAGTGTAAGAGGACGAAAACAACCCAGATCGTGAAACGGTGCTTGGCGCCGGCAGCTACGACGCCCGTCATGGACCGCTGTCGAGGCGGACCTTTCTCTTAACTTTGACAGCTGCTGTCATCAGTTAAAGGTGTCGCCGGCGATGCTCCGCGACGCAAAGCATGCGTGCTATGAGGATAAGCTCGAGCACCTGTCTGACAAGTGAAGGTCAATAAAGAGAGTTGTGTGAACAGGTGTTGTTGTTAATGCCGGTATATTAGATATCAGCTGTATTGTCCTGTCGCTACACTTGCAGCTTGCTTATGGCTGTCTTATGGATTTTTACCCATAGTCTTACAGGTGTGGATCACTGAAGGTTGGCATGTATGCATCCTTACATGGAGAAAAGAATAGGGAAAAGAATTGCTCCCTGTTTGACTCCATTACACGCGGTAAACTTGGATGACATACTAGACCCCATCTCACTAGAAGTGTTTGTTTAGTATACCTATACAACAGCAATCGTAACACGAGAGATGATATCTTAAGTTTTAGAAGTATTTTAAACAGATTACAGTAATTGACCCTGTCGAATGCCTCGCTGGCATCCAACATGCCACCTAAAAACGTGGTCCGCTCCCGAAACCATAAATATAAGCAACAAAAAGGGTTAATTAAAAACATTTAGGCGCTCAGTATGTTAAAAAAAAATATTTTACGATACAAACGATTGTGTTGTCGTCGTTGTAATGAACATAAAAAGATGTATAGTTGTTTATGGGACAAGCAGTTACCTAAAACGTAACCTGATGTTTCTATATCCTGCTAAATATTAATACAAAAGAAACAAAGACACAATAATGGTGGATATCACTGCGTTAAGCTCTGACTAGTTTGCTGGCGTAGTGCATGGTTCTCAAACATGTCTGGTATTCCTAAAAATTAAGTCATGTTAAGAGAGGAAACGTGTTCGTTTGAAATTCGAAGAACGCCACAAAGTGCGTCTGCAAACAACTTGGTAGGATTCAGGTGTTTTATCAGGTTTTCTACCAAGTAGCAGGTGTGTTTATCAATATATCGCCATGTACCATGTTGTCGCGTTTTCCTGCCTATCAGCTATGCAACCCACTTGCAATCATATTCGACATATATCAACGCGTGCTAGCTTTTGAGTAACACCAAGGAGTGTATGACACCACACACTATTTAATAAACGTCCATTGTTGAGCAGTTATATAGCTCATTTGTACGTCTGCGTCGAAGTGTGCAAATGTGCGTTCAGTCACTAGCGGCTATAGCCAAAACAGGAACAATATTTTATAAACACCAGAACAACTTTGTGTTGGCGAGTCGCGTATTAATACGAAACCGAAAACACGTTTCTGTTGGCAGTGGCTAATACTATAATAACGTTGTCTGTATAATTAGACTGTATTTTTCTGCATCGTGAAAGACGTCAAATGAAGAAGTATTGTGAATTGGCAATTTTCTGGAATACAGCTATAATATGCCATGGCATAAAGTTGATGTACTAGTTTATCTCACGTTTTACAGTAACTTAGATTGTATGTTCATATGTACGCTTCTCAGCGTAATACGTGCCACCGTGTATTTGGCTATTTGTTGCTGAAATAATACGAATTAATGATGTCATAATCAACTTCATGTAAGTTAACTGAGTTCATAAATATATCCATGCACTCGTTTATACTCCCAAAATGAATTAATAAAGACTCGCATTTAGAATAAGTGTTGCTAATCAAGGTACGTAGATGTAGGTCACAACTATGGCAACTACTAATTAATTTCGAGATCTTTCTAATAAACACAACGCTAATAGAATAATTGAAGGTTTAGGCGTTAATATCGATGTTTGCCATTACAACTTCAGTGGTGATATTTTCTTGACAAAGGCAACAAAAGCGCAGTGAACAGTAGCTGTTATATATATATATATATTGATGCGCTACATCAAGCTATGTTGAAACGTGATGCAACGTGCTTTGTAGTCAAATAACAAATACAACGTGTTCAGATTTGAAGATGCGTATACCTCCCTACCACGGAGGCTACATCAAAAGAAGGATACAGATACACTGGCGGAACGAAATTATTATTGGGTGGGTTGAGCCGGAGCTTCAGTAACACTCAGATGTATGTTCTTGACATCGGAAGACGACGGGGGTTCTATTAAAATTTCTGAAGCTCACCAAAATCTATCAACTGCATTCCCCTTAAAAAACTGAAATCTCTAACCAATCTCCACTTGCATCTCCTTCTCCACCAAAACTCACCTTCGGGCGCTCCAAACCCTACCATTGCACCTCCTTGAGTCTTGCCAAAACCACCAGCAGGCTCTCCAGAAACCTCCATTGCACCCTATTAATATTCATGCTCGCCAAAAACATCGTCAGCCTCTCAAAAAACCTCCAATTGCACACATACCGCGGAGACTCACCAAACAACCTTGAGGCTCACCAAACACCTGTAATTGCTTCAAAACGTTACCCTCCTTCCCTAAATAGTGGAGGCTAGTCCTCTCTCCAACCCTTCTCCCACATACTAAAATAGTTCATCGGCAAGATCCAGAAAGGCCTCTATGTTTTGAGTTGCGTGCACCCTCCCCCCTGCAACTTTACTTTGATGGTATCAGTGGATTCCTTGTTCATATAAGATAACAGTATTATTACTAGTACATAACAATGTATTAGTTCTCACAGGAAAACATTAACTAATGACTGTTTGGATGTACTTGAAAATAGAATTGACAAATATCTTATACGTAGGTGAAAATATTCAAATGCAGACGATTCATTGCCAGGTGACAATGTTTCTAAATGAATAAGGCATTTAGGGCGCTGTGGCGTCAAGAAAATGTTGGACTCTCGAAACGGCAACGGCTTCCTTATCGACTTACCATCAGGAACTTTAAATGTGCTACCTTGACCTTCACCGACATTCCTGTTGGTTTAAAACGTGATTATATTTAAAGATGGCGTCTATTAAAACGGTTTCCTCAACATATTAAGAAATGTCATGAAATATGTCCAAAAGTGCGCAATAGTTTACCTATCGGGTGTATTATAAAGGACAGTTACGAATATAAAGATTTCACGAGCCAGTTAAACAACTACTGATCTAAATTGTAAATGTAAATTGTGCGCAAGTCGGACTGCTTCTTGCTCGCCGCTATTTATTGGACGTTCCGAACAATGATATACCGTGATAGGCCTTAGTAGACAATGATATGCCATAATACGCCATATTATACCATGATAAACCATTGTATACCATGTGAGAACATGAAATGTATATTCACAAGGTTGGACAATAACTAACGAGTCACGCAGTTTGATACCATACACATTAACTGTGATATAACGAAACGAAACGCACCGAATAACCATCTATACGAAAATGTCCTCAATTATAATTAGTTTATATGTTGTTTGCATGCATTCTCTTGTGCAGTGAGATTGTATTTTCGAAATTGTATTCCCAACATTGTCTTGCTATTGCGGGATTTTCAGCCATTTCAGTTTATTTCCTAATGCAATGCTGGATTTCTAAAGTGTGCAGCTTTGTCAAGCAACTGATACATTATTTTGTAACATCAAATGTTAACAGTATTGATATCACAAGCCTTACCTTGTATTTGCGTTGTGGTCAATGGTGGCCAAGTGGAGTCAAGTGGAGGAGCGAGATCCACATCTCCTTCATCAAGCGGGGATCACCACCACAAGCTGATGCGCAATACCACAGGTGGTTGGCAATTGCGCCTATCGAAGGGACAACCTCAACTTTCTTGGCAGACAACAACCTTTATTTCTTGGTAGTCCTCTAACAAAGTCTTTCTAATGCTGGGATGTCTGTCAGTGACAAGTGTGGTGATCTTCACCCCATGGTCAGTCAGGTTGTCTAAGCAAGTTTCAAGCCCTCCACTTCCATCCAGTAACTGTTCTTGACCTCTGTGAAAAGTTTCTTGAGCAATGATGAGTTGGTTATCAGTGTCCATGATGAAGTAAATGTCAAATGTAGCGTTGTGTCCTGGATTGTCATATCTTGTATCGCCTGATGCGACCACGCTCTGTCTGACCAGAGCTCACATGATGGCCTCTGAATGGCATGTACACATGTCCTCTGTCTCTGGCAGTATGTATGCCCGCTGATTGTTGTAGCACTGGCGGGGTGACACTGACAAGGCGCATAGGTGCATTAGGTTCATCAAATTGTACACAGTGAATGAATGTCCAGTCAGGAAGAGGACTCTTGGTGTCAACAAATTACTCTCATAAATGTTACCAATCTTGGGTTGCGAGTGCCACATGAACGAGTGGCCATCAACACATTATCTGGTCACAACCACTGCAAATCCAGTCACTGTGATGCTAGGCTTTGATATAAGTGGTTTGCAGTTTGGTGTTTTAGCAGATGCAGAAAAGTGAAATGATGTTTTTTTCACAAATGACAGACTTTCTCTCTTTCCCATTAGTGTAAAAACCGCTTGAGTCATCATCAGTGATGTCGCTGTCACCTGCTACAACATATTCTGTATCACTCGCTTCAATGTTTCTCTTCTCACTGTTGCAGACAGAATCGTCTGAAGATGGCGATAGTGAGACTGGGACATCTGAAAGGTCGTCTACAGTGACAGAACTGCCATGGTCACTGTCAGGGTCAGTCGGAGAAGGCGTGCTGGACTGCGATGGCAACTTTCCATACCCATGGTCATGGTGAATGTTCAATGGAACAACAATATTGTCTGTATAACTACTGCATCGACAAAATGACCACCGGCTTCCTTTATGTTTTGACACTACAAGTCGGTGGCGTGGCAGCACTACAAGTGACATTTGTATTACCATGAGGGATGATGTCATCTCGCGTGCTAAATCCTTCGCTGGATCCTTCGAAGCTTGTGCTCGGTATTAGGCCCTATGGTTGTTTGGATACTTCCGTCATATATTATGAACAAAATGACACAATCTCGCAAATATTCATTAAAATTGGAGCACAAGTGCGATTTACAAGTGACTTTTTCAACGTTTTCTTTTTAGTGGATATATGTGTGTTATCTTTAATTTTCATGATTAAAATGCATGTGCACTCAAATATGTTTAACATTTGAACTTTGTAAATACAAAATATATATATTTATTAATCTTTGTGGCTTTTTCCTGTGACGTTATTTCCTTTTTTCCTTGTTAGGCTTACATTCAAAAGTCAATAAGTTATATACAATGTCCTTGTTATTAAAAGCATACATTGGTGTTTGCAGTCATGCAATCTATATCAGGAAAAAACTTGGTATGAGAGCGTGCTTGCTAAATTGTCGCCTCAAAACTGGAGCATCAATTCGGGATCCATTGTTACAAGCCAATATTTGAGACACATAAATTAGTATTAGGCCTACATGGTGATTAACTATAGTTGACTGGTGTGAACCTACTTACTATGCCAATAACTAATTATATCAGATATGACTATAGTGTTTTGTTGTATGCTATTAAATGTATCGTAAACAAGTATTTTTAAGGATTTAAATACTTGTAATGTCACTTAGTTAAATGCGGTTACATTTTATAGTATTTGAGCTGTCCAACTTCAATAATATTTGTCTTTAACTATGTCTTTTAAATTGATACATTCCAATGGCAATGCCTTCAATACATGATTGACAGGGCTTGGTCCGGACTGTGACTAATGTTGACTAATATATGACGACATTATTTCGCAAAACGTTATACTTGCTACAGTAGCTGACATTTATTTTTGAAGGTTATTTCCCCCACCAGCAACTAAGTCGATAACATAGACTCGTAGATGTAGACGTTGCGGTATTCAGACGTAGCAACACGTCGGCACGAATTGTTGTAAACTAAATCGGCGGATTACAAGCACTCATTATTCCCAGTTATATCATAGTGTTCACACGTATTTGTACTTTATTACATTCACATTTCTTATTACATTTCAATTTCGCATACGTCATATTTGTATATATGCAGACTTTGAAATAGAACTGTGGGACTATATACTAGTCGTAATGATACCTGACGGAACTCGTGAGTGCCGAGTCACCTTGGCAACAACAAGCTGGTTTCGGCTTGTCATTTCCTACGCGCCGCTTCACCCTCCAAATACTGCAATGATGTCGAGCTTCCAGGTCGATTTCGCTTAATTTTACTTCATCGGTGCATAAACAAATCGACTGAAGATGGACCTGTAGCTTTAACCAAGAATTATGTTTTGACGTTCACTGTCTTTTTATGCTCGTCACTTTCGTATTTAGGCTTGCAATCGGCGTTCGAAAGTGACCACCGCAGACTTTTGCCAATCTTGCCGCAGTGCATTAAATTGTTCTGTTTTTATGTGTTTGTATGCGTTTCGTCGGTTTTTCTAAGAGCTATGCTGCGTCGCCTATCGAATTGCTGTATACAGCTTTGGAAGACATTTCGCCAATCAAACCGGATGTACAACCACACGCTCCTGGAGCATGATGGCGGCGCCCTGTGCCGATAGTAGCTACGTTTGAAAAATTATTTAAAATATACCGTGGTGCTGTACTTGTCAAATCATGGTGACATGTACTGTAAATGGTATGTTCTTATGTTTGGGCTGTGGTTGTTCAATCATTTCATTCCCCCTTTAAATAATACAAGCAAACCTGGGAATAAGGTATAAGGAGAAGTGGAAGGTATCGACAGGAGGCGGAGAGGTATAGAGAGGGGAACAAACAGCAAGAGAGAGAGGAAGGCGGGAGAGAGAGGGGATGGTGATAGAAAGAGATGGAGGGAGAGAGGGACGGAGGGAAGGAGAGAGCGAGGGATGAATAGAGGGAGGGAGGGACGGACGGACGGAGGGAGGGAGGGGGGGGGACCAATTTAAGGCAAAGGACAATTTAGGAAATTTCACATAGAAGGTGTGTAGCAGGTGTCTCAATCCGCAACCAACGCAAACCTTTGTTAACATTATAACAAAAATTTTGTTGTTAGGTAGACCTATTACTTAACGTCGCTAGAGCTCTTTTGTGATTTACCATCGAATTGTCACCACGTCTGGTGAAAAGAATACATATCCAAGTATTACGCAAAACCTAAATAGAAAACATGTACAAACAAACTAACATAACACATATTAGATAAGTTCAACTCTATCGCGAAATGGGTCTGAAAGGAACCGATAGAACGTTTGATCATCCTCAAACAGCAAATTCGGAAAACACGTTCTGTTGTCTGGATCACATATACAACGCAACACACCCGCCCGTTAAGGGTAAATAGCAATGTTACCGGGTGGCACAAGTGCAACGACCAACGAGTCCAATGGCACGTTGTCCCCTGAGTTACGTCAACGGCTGTAAACAGTCGTAACACGTTCCTTAGTGTCGCAACGTGACACCGATGCCCAGGACTGAAAGTCAACCTTTAATCGGCATTACGCATTTGTGCTGCGACTAGCGAGGACAATAAAATGTTACTAGCGGAGATCGCTTTGCTGTTGTCTTGTCTGGCGTTAGCAGGTGAGTGAAGTGCGCGACATACGGAAAAAGAGTTAGTTATACTTGTGTACAAACCAATAGAGGCCAGCAGTTACTCCCCTGGAGACAAGTACATCGAGAGGAGATCAAATTGGAGTGTCCAATGTTTTGAACGGTTGTGAACGTATTGATAGAATGCTTTTCTTACTGTCGAAAGTAGCACTAACGAAAGAACAATAATATATTTTAGCTATCACAAACGATGTTATAATCACAGAGAAAGGTAAATCATTGGAACAAAGCATCTACTGATTATATAAAACGCATGCAACATTATTGTGCCAGATGCCCACTCTTTGTCTGTATGTCTGTCTGTCTGACTGTCTGTCTCTGTCTATCTCGCTGTCTGTCAGTCTGTC